>VZTD01001038.1:212308-261545 GCA_013397725.1 Rhagologus leucostigma | reverse complement strand
GTGCTCCCTGGTGCCGAGGATGCTCGGCGGGGTGACGCGTCCTTCCCCGGGCGGGGGGCGCTCGAGGGGGCTGGGCTGCCGGCCCCTCCTGCGGGCCCGGCGGTGGGTGCCGCGCACCGGCCCTCCTCCTTCTCTTCATCCTCCTCCTCTTCCTCCCTTTCGCCGCTGTGGATGCCCAGGCGGAGCTGGGGGCGGCGGGCCCGGTGCGAGGCCGTTCGCCAGCACTCGGAGCGCTGACTCTCCTTTTTTTGTTGCTTTTTTGGGGTTTTTTTTGTTTTGTTTTTGGTTTTTGGGGGTTTTTTTGGTTGATTGGGGTTTTTTGTTTTGGTTTTTTTTTTTTTTTAGTTGCTCTTCTTCCTGCTTCATTTTTATTTTTTTTAAGCCTTTCTAAGGCAGCCGGAGTGGGAGTGCGACAACAACCCACCTATTGACAGAACAGGGAAGACATGATGGGGGTGTGTTACTACGAGTTGCAGCGTTCCTTTCCCCCAGTTGTTTTACATCGCTCATTAGCAGCATCCTTGCGCCAGCAAGAGAATTCCCCAGGTCCTTTGTACCAGGAGGGTTTTATTGATTTTTGAAAGGCTAGTTCTGTCTTCTCTTTTCCAGGCAGGTTGTCAGCTGTAGGGTAGGTGGACGTATCTTTGTATTTTGCCTATATGAAGAGCAGTTGTTTTCCTTTCCCATCACTGGCCATAGCAGAGATTATTGAAATGCACATGAAAATACAGTTTTCCTGTGTCTTTCTGGCCTGGTTTTGGCATTTTCTATTGGGTGCCTTGAAGTGGAGCTCTTCACTCATGGCTGAGCTGGAGGAATTCCTTGCCTGCAGAGTGGCAGCTCCCGTGGGCCACGGTGCTGGAGGAATGGGGTTGTGTTTGCACACACAGACCCTCACCTGTGCAGACTTTGGGGTGTGAGTTGCACTGCCCTCATTAACACCATCATCTCAGGGGCTGCACTTTGGGATACTTCTCTTTTTTGCTGTTTGCAGTAGACATGGCTTGATGGAATTCATGGAGTCCTCTGGGAAGCAGTTAATACCTCACCAGTGCTAGTTCAGGGACAGGAATGACTGAGATCTGGCTAACCAAGCCGACCACAGAGTTAACAATCCAGGAGGTTTTTTGCGGGGGGAGGCAACTTGCTTTGTTTCTTCTCTTTTTCTTTTTTTTTTTTTTTTTGTCTAAGATGACATTGGACTGTGGTTTGTTGTTTAATTCCAGTTGTCTTAAAGTATATTTTTGCATCTCAAAAAAGCCCTAAAACATCTATGAGATATCTTTTTGAGTTTGGCCTTTAGGGTATTTTTGCTTTAAAATAAAATAGCTTGAATGCATTCCAGGTGTGGCAGCTGATTAACACGGGCTCTCCTGGATTTTAAGAATTCTACTTATTATATCACTTTTCTATTTAGCTGCTAAAAGCTTCTCTCTAATAACATTGCATACAGTAGAAAGTAATAATAAACGTTGATTTATGGCTTGGTGTTTGTAGGTTGAGTTTTACCCGACCCCTCATGAGCCAGGCAGGGGCAGACCCAAGGTGTTTTCCCTCACTCTGGATTTGCAGCATGCTGGTGCTCTTGGGCATACTCAGAGAGGATCCTCACAAACATTCAGATTGAGTTAACTCACCCAGTTGGTTCCTTTCCTTTGGTGATGCTTAAGAAACAAAACACTTTTGCATCAAAGGACATAGTTCTCCTGGCTGGTGACTTGTGCTCTCATCATAGTCCTAGTGAAGATTACAGTCACCAGAGGCTGCTTTTCTGTCCTGCCGTACAAGTTCTCTGTGAGTTGGGGGTGAGGGTGTGAAAAGAGCACTGGCAGATGTAGGAGGTCAGCACATGGGTGCTGCCTGTGGTCTCTCCAGAGGAGAGGGCAGCTGTGTGCAGTGCAGCAACAGTGCAGTTTCTGGTGCCCATGTGGCAGCTGCTCTGGGGGAGGTGTTCTTCTAGAAGGGGGCTTCCAGGAGACCTCTTCATATTAGGGCTCACCATGTCCTCTCAGTAACTGCCTGGTGCTTGTGCTGTTCTTTTCCACAAGGTTGAGGGTCCTTCCTGAACCGAACCAGTTACAGTCTTCAACCGAGTTGGCATTCCTCATCAGGAATAAACTCTGAGCAGTTGCTTTGAGGTCAGGAGCCAGTGGCAATCAGAGGAAGAAGCTGTGTTACCTTTTTATGTACAACTTCTGGTCTGCATGCTTATTTTTTTTCCTGCCTTATTCTTGTGTACACTTGTGTAGGTACCTGTTGAAATTGGGTATTACCACCAAGTTAGATGCAGGAGAAATGTTGTCCAGAACAAGTGTTAGACTCAGTCTTTCCCTTGTTTCCTTGGCAGTTTCGTAGTACGTAGCAGACTGCATTTCTTATTTAAAAGGTACCTGAATTCTGGGGTGTCAGGGCATCCTCCTCAGATTCAGGTCATTTAGTACAAGCCCTTGTCTTCTGCTGCAGCTCAGTGTTGCGCTGAGTTATCTCGAAACCAGCTCACATTAAAGGAGGCGCATTCTGATACTTGATTTTAACATCACAAGAGTTGCTGGGGGGACTTTTCACACAGTGAAGCTGTAGCTGGTTGAACAGTAGTGTTTGTACTGCGTGCTGACCTTTCAGCTTGGTGTGAGTGGCAGTGTAGGAATAAGAAAAATTTGGTTGCGTTTTCTTGATTCATTATGTCAATATTTGGTATAAAAGAAGTGTAAATGTACTTGTTAAATATCTGCTCTGCCTGTCAGTTTAGAGTTCCCTGTCCATCCCTGAAATGGGATTGAAGCTTTGGGGCATAAAAGTTGAGGGTGTGCTGGATGCACACTGACAAGTTACCTCCATAAATATGTTTTGGCTGAAAGTTGCAGAAGCTCAAGTTTGGCAGTGGGATGTGGTGGTGATGGTGGTGTCTCTGGTAGCGCTGCTGTAATTATGCATGAGGTGTAATGTTTTATGAGGTGAATGTTGGGAGTTGTGGATGTTCACCAATGGCTGGCAGATGGTACTAGATCCACGTCCTGGGGATAAGGAGTAGCTTCCGTACTGCCATCAGGGTCATGCCTGAGCTGGAAGTACAGATAATTTCTTCTGTTGGTCTCAAAATTTCCTTTCCCAGTGTTAGGTTGAATGGTCGCTGTCAAACTGCTTGAGTGTTTAATGTGTGAGTTGGAGGTGTAGAGCCTTTCCTGTCATGGGTAAGGTGGTCACTGCACATGCATGGGGAGGAGACTGCTGCAGGTATTGATATCTAACAAGAGGCACGTGGTGAGGTTGATGCAGATCATGGTCCAAGAGATGGAAGCTTCTTCATGCACTTTCCCTTCCTGAAGATTTGGGTGCTGCTTTGTCAGATGTGTGCAAATAAAAGTATGTTTTAACCATCTTGGTGACGTTTCCATTTCTGTGATGTTGTCAGCTTTCTGCAGTGCTCCAAACCCTCAGAGGAGCGGTTTTGGGAAGTTTGTTAGGAATTTGGGAAGCTGTTTTCAAATGAAAGGTGGTGTGGCTTGTCCCGCTGGCACCAGCAGTGGGCAGGTAAGGCAGTTTCAGAGCAGCAGCAGTGCACTGATGAGTTTGTTCCAGGGGCTTTTGGACATTGCACTTCCTTCAGCTGGAAAGCTCCTGGGACAGACTTGCAACAGTGCTTGACCATGCACTTCTGTATTGGCATCAGAGTGCTGAACTGCAGGTTTCTCAGCACCATGTTGGAGGAAACAAGGGAAGAGAGTGGGTAACTCCTTAAGTCAGTGGTTCATCACTTCTCAGGGATACCACAAAATTCCCAGAGCGGGGTTAGCTGTTCCCCCCCAAGCTGAACTACAGAGTACAGTTTGACTTTAGTACTGTTTCTTTAGGACATATATGTTTAGGAGTGAAAGATGAGTTCACCACTACAAAAGATTTTTTTGGTGCATCCATACAGCAGCTCTAGAGCTTTTCTCTCTCACCATCTGCAAGCTGGATCTTTCTAGGTAGTGGTTTGACTGGCCCTCTTCCCTGGAAGTGGTATTATTGAAAGCTCATTGTGACCAGAAGGAGAGTGTTTCAGGTGTTCTAATAAGCATTCCTCTGTATTCAGATTGGAAAGCATAGATCGGAATTTCTCATCCGGGTTGGAACCGAGACTCGGACAAAACAGATCTGTGTGCTCAGTAACACTGTTGTAACAGACCCACCCTGAGCTTCAGCCCCGTAAAGAGAAATATATTCTTTCTAATTCTAAAAAAAAATGGACTCTGGAAGCTGCAGCCCTAATCACCGTTGTATTGCCATAGGCAATGTCTGAGAGTACAGCTGCAGTGGTGTAGTTTGGGGGGTCGTCATGTGGAGGTGACCAGGTCAGGAGCTGTTCTGTGCTCTCGGGATGTTCTCTGTAGGTCAGTGCTGCTCCGAGGTGAAGCCCCAGCAAAGTCTGTGCGTCGCTCCTGGTCAGAGCTTTTGTTGAATTAAACAATGAAAGGATGAATGTCTTCTCATCTGAGGTGGCGCATAACGGTCACCCCAAGTGCTCAGCTGTTTATTACTGAAGTTGCATCACAAGTAATGGCTTGGGAAGCATCTCCCTGAACTCCCAGTGGACTCCGCTCTGCTCCCAACACCCGGTGTTTGTCTTGGGGTTACTAACTGCCAACCTCCAAGGGTATTTACTCTGCAGAAAGCAGAGGAGTCTGGTAGATATTGTGCTGCAGTCACTAAGCAGACATCTGAATGAGCTTCTAAAAATAGCTTATCCCTTTCCAAGAAAGTGAGGTGGTGTCTAACTGGGGCCAAGCCCAGGATGGGGAATGGGAAGTACAGCATTGGTCAGGTGACTCTGTTGTAAAATAAAATTTTTCAGGCGCTGATTGGAGCGGTTGCATTGCTGGTATAGTGCTACTGACAGTCCCGTGCAACTTCACAGATCCATAGTGGTATGGTTTATACTGTTATTCCTTGGACAGAGATCAGAACATCAGTTAGTGCCTGCAGGATAGTTTCTCCTCTGAAGGTGGATTTTCCTCTGAGATCTTTACCTGGCAGTTCTTTGAATAGTAATATTGCTCAAGAGCATTGTGATAGATACTTGCTTGCAACTTCTCTGTTCTTTAGTAGCTGGGTTACTTCAGGAAAAGTCCTTCTTCATCTGCGCACAACTCTGAGGCTGAACCCAATTGGGATAGTGTAATGTTTGAGTGGGAGATGTACGTGGAAGCTCTGCAGCCCACAGAGAGATCATCCCAGGCTTGCTTGGTTAGTCTTCATGTCTGGCACAAGGCAAGCCTTCCCTCATCCTTTAATTTATAGTCCTGAGCGGCCTTTTTTGCATTGCATTATTCTTTTTCAGGTAAATGAGGCCATGTTCCAAATCTGTATGGTTTTTAATCACTCTTCATCTGTCATGTTTTATAGTCATTTCTGAAAAATTGGAAGGAGGCTGTTCTGCCTAGTTTGCCTCAAAGCTCCGTTTTGGCATGTGATGGCCGACTGGATGGTTTAGCCTGGCACTTGCTTAGTGGTACTTAGTGGCTTTCTTGATCTTCTCTGACAGGTCACAGGGTTGCCTTCTCAGGTAGTGACAGCAACCGTTTTGAGGTCACCAATACATTCAGGAATGTCACCGAACAAGCAAACACAAGTGACATATTGGTCATACTGCTTGTGGTTGTAAATGAAGCAAAAGTGACCGTTTTGCAGAAGGATCCTTTTTGCTGTAGACGCTTCTGGTGACTGCTTGGTAAAAAATGGAAAAAATTATCATTCCCAGGCTATTGGGCCAAAGCCAGAATTAATGGATCCCATTGGAAAAGTAAGATAACAGAGCTCAGTTTGAAAATAATGCAAGTTCTAGTCGTGGATTATGACAGGTGATTGTCAAAAATATGGCAAGTACTGGTTTAGTAGCCAGAGATAAAATAGTAATGACTGTAGGACCCAGAATAACAAAATGAAGAAAAGATCTGTAGCAGCCACAGGAACTTGGAGGCCAGTGCAAGTCAGGAAATCGCACAGGGTGACAGCTGATCCCTTAGCGTTTCTAAACCTGACTGTTCTTTAGGCACTTGTTATTTCTCTGTGCCTTCTCTGGGTTTCAGACCACACCTGTCTCCGCTGACAGCCTCTCCCTCTGTCAGGGCTGGGGACCCCTTCCCTGCCCACGCCCACAAAGGCAGTGCTGCTCCACACAGCAGTGTTTACATCCTGCTGTAGTCCACGTGCTCTGGAGCGGCAGGCAGGCGTGACGGGCCGTGTATCCGCAGTGCTGGGAGCGGGCAGCTGGGCACTCCCACAGCTGCTCTTGCTCAGGTTGCAGTGCTGCAGGACTGAAGTTCGGAAGCAGTAGCTTCTCCTTTTCTGGGAATGGCCTTCAGGGGTTCTCCGTGATGCAAGGTGCCTCAGGCAGAAGCACTGTCTTCTGGCATCATTTTATTTCTTTTATGCTGCTTTTATCATTGCTTTTTCTGGTTTTCTTGTCATCTCTGCTGCAAGTGCAAAGAGCAGATAGGCAGCAGGGATGTGAGGAGGGCCAGGGCCACCCCCTGCTCCAGCAGGTGTATGTGCTGGTGATGGCTTACAGCGATTAACTGCAGCCCAAGGGGGTACATGTTGTATTTAACTAGCCAGAGTGTTATCTGGATTGAGAACCTGGATGTCCCCCTGGTCAGAGCATACTGTGTTTGAATTGTTTACACTGGGGCTCATCAGACACAAACCAGGCAGAAAATTTTGAGAAATACTTTGGTCTAAAGCCTTGCTGCTTTTCATCACATCGTGACTCTCCTGTAGACACAGCTGCAGGTCTACCAGACTGCAGTGTCAGTAGCCGAGATGCTCTTCCTGATCTTCCCTGTAAGTAGATGAAGTAGGAATTCTATGTAAAAAAGATGAGGCAGAACACAAAGAAATGGTGTTATTTCTTTGTGCAGCTCACCTTGTCCTTTCACAGCCTTGTCCCTTTTCACTTGCAGGATACTGTTCTTGCAGTGCCTGCCCTTCTCAAAGCTTAGTGGCCACATTTGCACAGTGCTTTGAAGGGAAAAGCAACAAGTGGCATCTCTGTTTCCAAAGTTCATAGGAAAGTTAAGACTGGCCAACATAAATACTTGAGGTGAAAATGGATTAGGAAAGGTGGAATGACATGTAAACAAAAAAATGTCCCCACACATTTGGGTGGCAGATGAACTGGATTGACACTTACAGACTCCCTGACACACCTGCCTCAATGTGGACAGCGAGCCTTTAACCTCGTGCCTCTTTCAGAGACAAGAGCTTCACAGCAGGTCAGGTTTTCATCAGTGAATTAAAAAGAGAGGATTTACATAAGTTTGCAGGAAGTTGGGCTACATTTGTACTAGAATAATACACACAGAAACATTTCTTTTGCTGGAGTGTGTTTTCAGGGTGGTTTAAATAATAGCTTAAAGGAGGAAAGCTTTGTTGTTTGATATGAGCAGCAGATTTTATGTGTTAAGGGTTTGTTTCTGTATATATTTGTCCTTCGTCTTCCATAACTCTTTTTAGTTGTTCCATAGCTGTAAACTGTAGTTGCTATATATGTGTATATAAAAGTTTTATTTCCTTTTTAGCAATTGTTTGTTAGAAGAACAAATGCAAGTATCTTTTTTGGGGAAGGAAAATCCTCTAGAATTCTTTTGTGCTTCAATCGCAGTGGGGTTAACTTCAACATTAATATCCACGTCCTCAAACTTCCATCCTCTTTCTCATTGCAGGATGAACAGTTTTTAGGTTTTGGTTCAGATGAAGAAGTCAAAGTACGAAGTCCCACCAGGTCCCCCACAGGTATGTTCAAGCTGCAGGATTGGGTGTTGAGTTTCTCTTTTCTTTTGTGATAGTTTTGCTGTGCCTCTCTTGTTTGTTCCACCAAATCTCATCCACCATAAAAGCCACACCACTCTTTAGATTCAGTGCGGTTAGTTTTGGATTCTCTATGTCTGATCTGTAAAGGAACAGGGAAACTTTGAGTAAAAGAGTTATACTGATGAAACCAGTATTTGAAACCTCATGTCAGTGTTCTGGAGAGGCAGCTATTTAACAGTAACAGTCTGAAACTGGTTTGGCTATTTCAGTATCTTTCAGTAGACTTTTTGTTGCCTTATTGTCAATAAATGCTCTCAGCAGAGCGCTCTGGTCTTCCACCATAATCATCTGCTCGGCTTGGCCTCAACAGCAAACTGTGGTGGAGCACCTTGCTAGCGCAAGGGAAGATCCAGAACTGAAATAGCTGGGCTTGGTGAGGGTGCAGTGAAATGCATTGGTCAAGGTGAGTAATCAAGTCTTGTGCTTGATGGCTCCAAGTCAGTGCCAAGTATTAACTGTGCTTCAAAGCTAAAACCAGTTTTTAGTAAATTGTCTGGTTATCAGCCTCCTGTTGGTCCTGCTCTCTTGACCTCTCCCTTAGCAGCGCAGATGGATGGCACCCAAAAAGGAGGATTTTTTTTTTCTTTCAGCCAGCTGTGATCTGCTTAAAAAAAAAAAAATTAATGTGTATGAAAGGTGGCGCGTGCCCTTGAGAATTATTGCTCCCTCCCAGCGTGAGGTTGGTACTGGGCTTGAGCCACTGCATATGTAGTTGTTGGGAAAAGACAAGCTTGCATTTTTAAACAAGTTATCTAAGTATTATTTTATGTGGGAAAAGAGGTTTGTTGGGAAGATACTCTCTACATGTAGTGATAAAACTACTTTTGTTTGCTGATTATCTGAAACATTTTGGCAACGTATGGGCAGCATGACTGATACTGAGTAAATAAATACTTGTGTGACCTGGGTAATGCTTATCCCACACTTGGAGAAATTTAATATGTTCCCTGCATTCTCTACTTCCCTGTCAGTTAAATCTAGTCCACGGAAACCTCGTGGGAGGCCCCGGAGCAGTTCTGACCGAAGTTCAGCTGTACTGTCGGACTCTTCATCAGTGTGTTCCCCTTCAAGCAAATCTGAAACCACATCCATGGAGAAAGTAAAGAAGAAGGAGTCAAAGAGTGGGGAAAAAAGACGAGGAAGACCTCCAACACTTACAAGTGTGAAGTTCAAATTGTCACAGGAGAAGGACACATCGGACACTCAGAAGGGCAGCAAAGAAGAAAAAGAGAGTCTGAAAAAAATCAAAAGATCACCATCCACTACATTTCAGCAAGCAACTAAAATCAAGAAATTAAGAACTAGTAAGCTTTCCCCACTGAAATCTAAATTTAAGCCTGGGGCAAAACTTCAGATTGGGAGGAAGAGCGTTCAGATCGTGCGCAGGAGAGGCAGGCCACCGTCTTCTGAACGTTTAAAGACTTCCTCAACTTTAGTCATAAACTCACAGCTGGAGAAGCCCCAGAGGATTCGCAAAGAAAAGGATGGCACACCACCTCTCACAAAGGAAGAGAAGGCTGCTGTCAGACAGAGTCCACGCAGGATTAAACCCGTTAGGATTATACCTTCCACCAAAAGGACGGATGCTGCCATTGCTAAGCAACTCTTGCAGAGGGCTAAAAAGGGAGCACAAAAAAAGATTGAGAAAGAAGCAGCCAAACTGCAGGGCAGGAAGGGGAGAACCCAGCTCAAAAATATTCGACAGTTCATCATGCCGGTTGTGAGTGCAATCTCTTCGCGGATTATCAAAACACCCAAACGGTTTATTGAGGATGAAGACTATGATCCTCCTATTAAAATATCCAGACTAGAATCCACACCAAACAGCAGGTTCAGTGCTACGTCTTGTGGCTCCAGTGAAAAGTCCAGCGCCGCTTCTCAGCATTCGTCTCAGATGTCTTCAGATTCCTCACGGTCCAGCAGCCCCAGCGTGGATACATCTACAGACTCCCAGGCTTCTGAGGAGATGCAGATGCTTTCTGAGGAGCGAAGCAATACTCCAGAAGTTCACACTCCCCTGCCTGTTTCTCAGTCCCCTGAAAATGATAACGGTGATAGGAGAAACAGAAGGTTTTCGATAACAGAAAGAAGTTTTGGCCAGAGGAGTGCAAAAAAGCTGTCAGCCTTACCAAGCGTGCCACAGCAGCAATCCTCCTCCTCTCCTCCTCCCCCTTTGCTCACTCCCCCCCCACCGCTGCAGCCTGCTTCAAGCATCTCAGACCATACCCCTTGGCTTATGCCTCCAACCATACCATTAGCCTCACCCTTTCTTCCTGCCTCTGCTGCACCGATGCAAGAGAAACGAAAGTCAATTCTGCGAGAGCCAACATTTAGGTGGACCTCCCTGAAACATTCCAGGTCAGAGCCACAGTACTTCTCATCAGCAAAGTATGCCAAAGAGGGTCTTATTCGCAAACCCATATTTGATAACTTCAGACCCCCGCCACTGACACCGGAGGACGTTGGCTTTGCATCTGGCTTCTCAACACCAGGTGCAACAGCTCCCACACGTCTCTTTTCGCTGCACTCTGGAGCCAGGTTTGATATGCACAAGAGAAGTCCTCTGCTGCGAGCACCACGATTCACACCAAGTGAGGCCCACTCCCGGATCTTCGAGTCTGTGACTTTGCCCTCATCAGTCGGTCGCGCCACTACGGGGACCTCTGCCACAGGCACGTCCTCTCGGAGACGGAAGAGGAAAGCGTTCAGTCCCATCCGATCAGAACCCAGATCTCCTTCGCACTCCATGAGGACGAGGAGCGGAAGGCTTAGTACCTCTGACCTGACATCTCTCACCCCACAGTCTTCTGTCTCTTCCTCATTAACTAGTATTTCAGTTAGTTCTCTTGCCACTAGTGCCTTAAATTCAACTTTTACTTTTCCCTCCCATTCCCTATCGCAGTCTGGGGAATCAGCAGAAAGAAGCCAGAGACCAAGGAAGCAGACAAGCACTCCAGCAGAGCCTTTCTCGTCTGGTAGCCCTACTCCTCTCTTCCCCTGGTTCACATCAAGTCCCCAGACAGAGAGAGGCAAAAACAAGGACAGGGCAGCAGAAGAACTCTCCAAAGATAAAGATGCTGACAAAGGCCTGGAGAAGGACAAGAGCAGAGAGAAAGACAGAGAGAGAGAAAAGGAGAACAAACGGGAGTCAAGGAAAGAGAAAAGGAGAAAAGGGTCAGAAATACAGAGTAGCGCTGCTTTGTTTCCTGTAGGTAAAATGCCCAAAGAAAAAGTCAGCGAAGATGCTGCAGCATCATCGTCTGCCAAAAAAACTGCCGGGCGGAAGAAGCCTACAGCAGTAGATCCCGCGGCAGACGTTTCCACTGCTGCTCTGGTAGATATGGCAGCTGTCAAGACCAAAACATCCAAGAAAGGTAGAGGGGGGCTGGACAAATCAGACCTGGACCTCAGCCCCACCGTGCCATCTTTGGAGAAGGAAAAAGCTCTGCGTCTTTCTGCTCCTTCATCAAGCACTGTTAAACATTCTGCTTCCTCCATCAGTTCTATGTTGGCTCAAGCAGACAAACTGCCAATGACTGACAAGAGGGTAGCCAGTCTTCTGAAAAAGGCAAAAGCCCAGCTGTACAAGATTGAGAAGAGCAAGTCCCTCAAACAAGCAGATCAGCCAAAAGCACAGGTATTCCTTTTTCCAAGCTGGGTTTTTTGCTAGAGTGCATCTTACTTTGAACTTGTCCTGAAAGTCACGAGTAGCTTTTGTATACTGAGCGTGAAGAATTAATGTGCCAAGCTAAGCAGCTGTTAGTGCAACAGATGGCAAACGACCCGAAAACAAGGAGCCCTGGACAGAAGCTGAGGGGAAGGGGGAGCTGCTGTGTAGTCAGCTCAGAGGGGAGCTGCATGCATTTTGGAGACCAGTACAGCATAGCTGCTTATTGGGTTTCTCTGAATAAATCTAAGCAAAGCGATTGTCTAGAGTAGTACTCGCTCTGAAAAGCGAGTTCCAGCAAAACGCAGTGTCTGTCTTGGCCTCGATGTTTCTTGGGGGCCCTCCTTGAGTGTAAAGCTGGCTTCTGAAGAGAAAGTTGTTTCTTGATCTTTCTCTCTGTTTTTTAACTTTATGCAGTGATCTCTCACTTACGGGAGGGAGGAAAATCCATTGGAATTTTGCATCTGATTTGGGGAACTGCTTCCTACCACTTTCCTCTTTTCCCTCTTCCCCACCCCAAAACCACCCTTTTCTGCAGTCCTCTTTACCTGCCAGAAAGGGAGGTGAGATATGTTTTCAGGGAATACTTTTTATTTAAACTTTTGCTTTTCGTAAGGGCACTAGTGTTGAAAATCACTAGTACGTATTTCAAATAGAGAAGCCTTCAGCTGTTTGTCCCTGAAATGAAGATGCCCATGTGTCTGTATGACTGGCCTGGTGTAGCAGAAGCCCAGATTCTCACAGTTGCTTATTTGGGATAGTTCTTTCAGTGGGAGATACTCCAGAATCTTACCAAAACATTGAAAATTGCTCCATTTGTTTAGCACTTCAGTAAACCCAAGCCCCTCAACTGAAACATCAGCAGCTGCAAAGCTCTCAGACATCCTCATCTACTACTGGCTTCTGCTGGATCAGTCAGCACCAAGTGCCGCTCCAATTCCAGTGGACTCTGATTGATTTTGTGTCAGTGCCTTGATAACATGGCTTTATGAGCAAGTTGGCTTTCCAGTAGTGGATAGAGACTTACCTTGTAATGCCAATTGAGTCAAACCTTTTGTTTTCTTGCATTTATCCTTTCTTGGATAACTGAGACTTAGAAGGCCGAGTCTTTGTTTTTATCCTGATTCTTACAAAGTGCAAGCTTAAGATATAGTTTGCTTAGAAGTTTCCATTACATGTTTCTCAGCCTCATTTTGGTAAATTTCTTAGGAATACTGTCTGCTCTCATGTTCTGAAATCTAGGGGCAAGAGAGTGATTCATCAGAAACGTCAGTCCGAGGACCACGAATAAAACATGTTTGCAGGAGAGCAGCTGTTGCACTGGGCCGCAAGCGAGCAGTGTTTCCTGATGACATGCCCACTCTGAGTGCCTTACCGTGGGAAGAGCGGGAGAAGATACTGTCTTCCATGGGGAATGATGGTGAGTTAGGATTTCTAGTTTTTATCTGTGGGTCCATACAAAGTCAGCTTCCATTGACTGCTTAAAATGAGGACTTCAAGTGATTAACAAGGGGAAGTATGTTAAAGAGCTCTGCGCTCTCTGTTACAGTGCCACTCAACAGGGTTAATCCTTTAAGCTATTAGGAATTCTGTTAAAAACGTGCGTTCTGCACCAAAACTGTGTCCTGCCGAGGGGCATGTGTGCATGTACACGTGTACACACGTGTATACTCAGAATCGCATGAATCTGTGTGGTTCTGCAGATGAACTTAGGCTTCATGGGCTAAATTAGACACTCCTGAAACATTCTTTGACATCAACAAATTCACATTAGAAATGTTCTTTTGGTAGATAAGTCATCGATAGCTGGCTCAGAAGAGGCTGAACCTCTTGCTCCACCTATCAAGCCCATTAAGCCGGTTACCAGAAACAAGGCACAGCAAGAACCTCCGGTGAAGAAGGGCCGGCGCTCCAGGCGCTGCGGGCAGTGTTCGGGCTGTCAGGTTCCAGAGGACTGTGGTGTCTGCACTAACTGTCTAGACAAACCCAAGTTTGGTGGTCGCAATATAAAGAAGCAGTGCTGCAAGTAAGTGTGTCTGAGAAACTGTTGGGCTAATCCGTGCTCTGAGTGGGATAAGTGTACCCACGCCCTGGGCCAGGAACAGCAGATTTGCCCTGTGTCATGGGTTTGGACTGAGCTTGACCTGGGCTGAGGCTGGATCAAAGCAAGGGACTGTAAACAGTTTGAGAGTCAAGAGCACAATTCAAGGTGCAGTTGTTATAAGTTCTTTCTCTGGAGTTCATTTCTGGTTTATTCTCCTCAGTTTGATGAAAGTGGCAGAGTATTGAGAATGGTTCGGTGTGAGATCTGTGGCTTTTGTTAGGTAGTACAGGAAGGCAAGGAAGGCAATGTGCAGATAAATATTTCTCTCTTATTCTCCTGAACTGCATTCATGAAGAGCTTTCGTTTTCAAGCTGGCGTTTATTTAGCTTGTATACACTTTGTATATCAAAGGTGTGTCTGGATATCATTTAAGAAATACCACTCTTCCTTGATTTCTTCTGTCATTTTTTATACATATCACTTAGACTGAACTTTTTTCTTTTTTATATTGCTGTATTAAACTGATTTTACCAGACTAGATAATCTGTCTGAAAAGGCAGCAGCTAAAGTGGCACCAGTAGATTGTTGTGGTATAAGAGCTATTTATAAAGCCTTGCTGTGAGAATTGCTGTGTGAGAACACTGCAGACTGGAAGGAGTCTTGCTCTCAGCAGCTTTGCCCAGGCTTTGGGCTGGATTTCAGAGCCACGAGCCCTGCTGCAGGAATGGAGGCAGAAACAAACCCTGGCCCAGTCTACAGAAGACATTATATGCCAAGCGTAAGACAAATAGGGAATAAAGTTGAATAAAGTTAGCAACAGACTTGGTCCCCTAATCTAGTCTCACTCCAAGAGTGCTTGGTTTTGTCTGAACAAGAGTAGTGTGTGTATTGATAATGTTATTTTCAGTTTTTGATGTTGAGTATTTACAGACTGCCCTCTTAATGTCTGCATCTTTGTTTTGATTTCATGACGTGTTCTCTCTTTTTAGAATGAGGAAATGTCAGAATCTACAGTGGATGCCTTCAAAAGCTTATCTCCAGAAGCAAGCTAAAGGTAGGCTAAAAGACTTGCCTTGAGTATAGCACAAGACAGAAGCTTTCATTTCGTAGGTTTTGCTCTCTGTGCTGTCGTTGTGGCTACACTGAGCTTATAAAGGTTATTCTGCAGGGAGCCAACCTGCCTGCGCTGTTGGTGGCAGGTGCAAGGGGCCGGAGAGATGTGAGTACTGACAGACATTGTACACCCCAGTGTCTCTCAGCACTGGAGTGGGGCTGACTGGACTGGTTTGCTTCCTTCCTTTTGCTTCCTTTTCCTTCCTCATGAAGTCTACTCTCAGCTCTGAATCTGTGTTATTGCAGGAGGATGTTGCTTATTGCTGTTGCAAAATAGGGGCCCAAAGTGTGAGAGAACATGGATTGAAGTACAAGCCAAGTTTATTTTTTGAGTACAGTTTTTTCTTTTGTATGACAGAATGACAAAGTTCTGAATCAAAGTGTCTGTATCCTTCTTTTAAAAGAGCAGCAAATCATTTGAAGTCACACCATTTTGTCTGTGTTGCTTTATCTGTGCTTCTTTTTCTTAGCTGCGAAAAAGAAAGAGAAGAAATCCAAGACAAATGAGAAGAAAGAAAGCCATTCTGGAAAAAACCAGTTGGACTCGGGACAGAAACAAGCTCCTCAGGCTGTTGTACCAAGAGAAGACAATACTGGGAAGAAGAGCAATGAGGCTGCCCGTAAGCCTGTTGAGGAAAAGCATGAAGATGGGAATTCCTCCATTCCTGTGTCAGAGCCCAAACAGGTCCCTGCATCTGGTACCAGAAAGACTGGCAAGCAGTCCCAGCCAGTCCAGCTCTCTCCTTCTCAGCCACCAAGCTCAGGACCTTTGAAAAAAGAAGCACCTAAATTTAGCACTTCTGAGCCCAAGAAAAAGCAGACTCCCCAGCCAGAAATAGGTAAATGGGACTATTTATCCTCAATATGTTTGAGTCATGTTAAGTAACAATACTGCTAAAAGCTGGTGCATTTTAAATCTGATGAATGCTTTATGGTGTGCTAAAATTTCAGCAGATTATTTTGGAAATTTTGCTTAGAACTGTCTTCCTTTTTGTTGAGCCACAGTGTATGTTAGGGCAGGGAGAAAGATGGCTATCCTGGTTGGGACTCTGAGTCTTATAGTTGTGGCAGTCTTGAAGTGTGTTTTCAATATTGTTAAGTCTGTCAACTTCCCATTCTGAATGTGAAACCAGGAGGCTGTAATCTTTTACTACAAAAGTGTAGTCCGCTATTGTATGTAGTGCAGAGCAGCATGAACAGTCACCAGCCAGGCAGCTCTGGGATTTCTGTGGCTTTGCACCCACAGTGCTCCAGATTGTGAGCAGAGCAAACTCTTCTTCTAGTCTTGCCTCAAAGAAACTGCTTATAGCTGGGGAGGTGCAGCCACAGAAGAGGGTGGAAAAGTTCTAGTCTAAAACTCATCGCACATTACCCAGCTGATTTTTTTCCCTTTTCTTCTCTGCAGGTGGCTGTTAGTTACTTGAAATACTCATAATTTTTCCCCCCCTTCCTAGGCACAGAACAAAGCAAACAGAAAAAAATTGCTCCCCGTCCAACTTTCCCTGTGAAACAGAAACCAAAAGAAAAGGTGAATACTGTTTTTTATACAGTCAGTAATATTTCAAGCACCTGGAACTTCTGTCTAGAAAGTAGAACCATATTGCTTAACCCTTTGCAGATTTTTTTATTTGGTTCTTAAAGATGTTAGGTTTTCCCTTGTGGCAGTATGTGGATAGCAAAAAACGTGGCCTATGCCTAAGATTCAGTTCAGATGTTATTTTGGTATCTTAAGATTTGTGTGTTGGAGGGTGGAGGCTAGCTTTTCCATTAAAAATGCAACTATCTTTGTCTCAGAAATAGCTCGATTGTGGGGAAAAAAGTACTGTCTTATGTAAACCTGAGGGAGAAGTGAGTAGAGCCTGTTTATACCCAGAGTTGCCCCACTGCATCAAAACACCAACCCATGCTCTGATGAGAGAACAATGTGATGGTAGAGCACATGAATTAGGACTATAATTGCATATGGAATGCTCTTAGGGAATGGTTTGTAGAACGGTTACTTCCCTGCAGCTTTGTAACACTTGTTAATTTTGTGCTGGTTTGGGGGTTTGTCTGTGAATTATTTATGGCATTGGATATAACTGCTGGTTAAGTTGTAACGTCCAGAGCTGGGATTAATGCAGGCTCCTTTGCTTGACCAGGAAAAGCCCCCTCCTCTAAGCAAGCCAGAGAGCAGCACACTGAACTTGCTCAGCACTCTGACTAATGGCAGCAGTTCCAAGCAAAAGCCACCTACAGATGGAGTCCACAGAATCCGAGTGGATTTCAAGGTAGAGGACAAAATGTTTTAAGTATTTGAATGTCCCCTGGCTCTAGACACTAGAGTCGTCTGAAAGTGCTGGCAGTAACTGCTGAGTTTGTGTGTCTGGTACCTTTCAGAGGGAACCGCAAAATAGGAGCCTCATTACAAGTCACTTGGTTGATTTTTAAAAGCTTGTTATGCCTTTTTTTTCTTATAATTAGAGTACTGGATGAAGAGACACTTAAAGCTTTAAAACCTTAACTGTCAATGTGTGAGGATGAGCAAGAATTTGAGGTTTATGAAGAATTATTCCATTAAGATGGAACTTTAAAACCTTACCACAACTTGAGCCAACAAGATTTGGGGAAAATGTTAGTAACTTGTAATTCACAACGTTTGGGGTATATCTGGGGTTTTTAAATGATAAATCATGTACATTTTTGAACAACAGTGTTGAAATAATAATAAAAATTAATATTTTCCTAATAATTTTTCAGTCCATCTATAAGTGTTGATACTGGAGATCATAGTGAGATCTCATAAGTGTTTTATACAAATATGGAGCTTTAATAAAGTATAATTCTTCTGAAATTTCACTTTTAGTAATACTTGTGCAATTGTGAAAAGCATTGTCCTGTTCCTTAGGTTTGCTTTCCCTAGAAGGAAGGCTCTAGCATGCCATTGAGCGCTCTCGGCAGGAACAGCGCCGAGGTGTGACTCTCCCAGAATACACTGTAAAGTAAACTGAGGTAGACGTTGAAATTATTTCAGTTTGAGACATCTTAACCACAGGGCCAGAACTGAGCAGTCGCGTGAGCATTTTGTACTGATGTTGTATTGCCTTGTTCTGCGTGGTGATGTGTCCTTTTGTACTTTCAGGAGGACTGTGAAGTGGAGAATGTTTGGGAGATGGGTGGGTTAGGCATCGTCACCTCGGTACCTATTACTCCCAGGGTGGTGTGTTTTCTCTGTGCCAGCAGTGGACATGTGGAGGTAAAGCATTGTGTTCTGCTGTTGATGATTTAATTACAGCACTGTATTGTTACAAAAATAAATAAATAAAAATTATAATGACCTTAATTCAGAAGAAATTAAAATAATGCCTGTAAATCTGTCCTTGGTAGAATTTGTCCCAAGATACTAAAGTGCAAGGTATTTAAAATCAGTTTGGAAACTTCAAGGGTGTTTTTTTTGGAGGTGTATGAGTTGTGAAGAACAGCATATTTGAGAGCACCCATGTCTCTAAATTTGGGAACTCATATCTGGTGTAAAGCAGGAGCTTTGCTCTCTTTTAATCTGGAATAAGAAAGACTGCCCAATGGTGCTAAAGAGTTTTAGGCAGCATTGACTTTTCCAGGTGTGTCTGTACCTGCCAAGAGCTGCAAACTGTTACAGAAACATGACTGGAAAGGTTCTGTTGCTGCCTAAAGAGCTGGATTGAGATGTGTTAAATGCATTTCCAGGTGTAGATAGGTGCCTCGTCAGCATCTTCAGACCAGCTGACCTCGGAAAGTGGTGCTAGTGCTCTAGGAGGGCCTGTGTTCTGATGAGTGGGCAGGGGAAAAGGGGGTTAAGTTCTGGATGTGGACATCAGTGCACTTGAGGTCCATGAAGGCCCTGTGGGGCCCCCAGGGGACAAATTATTCCCATGTCCTCTGTGAGTCTGCAGTGTCTGTGCCCTGAGGATGATTGTTTTTCTGATACGACCAGCCTTGTACAAGATACAGAGAAATTAGAAAAGCTTTGTAGTGGCGAAGTGGGCTGAACGGAGGGAGAGACTCTCTTTGCGCTGCTTGTCCTTACTTCATGCACCAAGTGTATCTTCTGGTGCAGTTGGCTTGTAATACAGGGAGGAATTGAGGGAGGGAGAATCCTGAAGAGCCCTGTAGGCCTTTGTCAATGCTCAAAGCACTTAGTTAGCAGGTACCAGACTCCCAGTGGCCGTGAGGTGTCCAGGCAGTGTTTAGGTTACCTGAAATACACAGTTTCCGTCCTAAAATCTGTCCTGTCAGTTGTAAAGCAGAATTCAAAATAGTTCGGAGCACAAGGGGGCTGGTTTGGGAACTTGGAGCAGCTTCTGCTTTGCTAAAACCTGCCTCTCCCCCCTTGCAGTTTGTATATTGCCAGGTCTGCTGTGAGCCCTTCCACAAGTTCTGCCTGGAGGAGAGCGAGCGGCCCCAGGAAGACCAGCTGGAGAACTGGTGCTGCCGTCGCTGCAAGTTCTGCCACGTCTGTGGGAGACAGCACCAGGCCACCAAGGTACCCCAAAACCACTGGGAGACTGAGCAGCACCCCCACTGCTCCAAGGGCTCCTCTCGCTCCAGAGGTCGGCCAGGAAGCATGTGCCAGGAGCAGAGTCTCTGTGCGCTGGGGAGGAGGCCTCTTGAGTTGCTCTGTTGGAGCTTGTTTCTCATGACCTGAATGGGGAATCCAATCCAAAATGGAAAAGTCCAGAATTTTGTATCCCTTTGCAGGGTGTCTGTACCAATGCTCTTTTCCCTTATTCTTGTAGCAGTTGCTGGAGTGTAACAAGTGCCGAAACAGCTATCACCCTGAGTGCCTGGGCCCAAACTACCCGACAAAACCCACCAAGAAAAAGAAAGTTTGGGTGAGGGATTTTAATTTCTTTTTTGGTTAATTCATTTGTTGGCTGATGGTAATGCCGTGGAGCAGAGCTCTGCAGGTGATTTGCTCTGATGCAGTTCCTCATCTCTTCAAGGCAAGGTGTCTATTGCATCAGAAGATACGTTTGAAAATAGATAGCGAGGTGGCTGGTTGGTAAGATGTTCTGAGAAAGCAGAATTTTTAAAGAGATTACCCCTTTTTTCAGTTGTAGTAAGTCATAAGACCATAGTGAGTTTTTTGATCACAGTCCCATAACATGGAAAAAGGTCTTTAAAATGGGAGTATTTACCTTGTTAACAAACCTGTTGATACTGGTGTTGAGAGACAATTTGGATTAATGTGCTAATTTGTGTCTTTCAAGCTTTTGTTCTAAACAAGTACCTGTAGTGTATTTGCTTCTAAGGCTTTGTACATGTCTCCTTCTACAATATACAGAATTTAAAAACTGTTAAAATAGGACTTTATATTTTAGATCAGAAGAAATGCCACAACTACATGTGTTTTATGTGAGGGAAAGGTGATATTTTCTGCAGTGCAGATATGAAGGACAAAAAAACTATACTGTGATTTGGTTTCATGTTTTTTCTTGTTGCATTATCACCATCTTACCATAAAGGAAATGAGCTCGGTTCTTTTCAGTGAAAGTTTCAGCATTTAAAACTCCTTGTTCTGTTGGGTAACATTTCTGCACTCATGAAATAATAAAAATTATGAAATATGTTGAAAGCACAGAAACTGCTGGATGAAAGCAAGTAATTCTTGCCAAATGAATTCTTTTTCCAGATATGTACCAAATGTGTTCGCTGCAAGAGCTGTGGATCAACAACACCAGGCAAAGGGTGGGATGCACAGTGGTCTCATGACTTCTCCCTGTGTCATGATTGTGCCAAACTCTTTGCTAAAGGTACATAAAGTTGTGATTCTTTACAGCAGGAGCTTCCTCAGCTGCTTGGTTTTGAATCAGCCAGTGTGAGTGGCAGAGGGCCAGCGTGGCATCTGAGTTTGGCACGGTCCAGGCAGCAGTGCAGGCTGGTTATGGTTGAGCCTGAAAGCGCATGTAACAGTTCAAAGCCAGGATCTTAGGTTGTGCAGTGGCTCACCAAAGTCACCACTGCTTTAAGTTTGGGGCTTTCAGTGTGTAAACACTCTTCCATATAAAGGAATTACTACACACGTGTTGGCCCAGAGTTTCAAGTAGCAGTTGAGGAAAAGATATTTTAAAATACCTTTGATTTAAAAGCAATTTAAAAGCAAAATTTCTATTGTAAAGTGGTTGTTCCTTGTGTTAGTTGCTGTACATGATGCCTTTGTACCTCAGAGGGCATTCTGGGGAAGAATCT
Organism: Rhagologus leucostigma; assembly: GCA_013397725.1. Classification (NCBI taxonomy): domain Eukaryota; kingdom Metazoa; phylum Chordata; class Aves; order Passeriformes; genus Rhagologus; species Rhagologus leucostigma. The sequence continues at coordinate 240,663 of VZTD01001038.1, read as the reverse complement.
TAGGATAGAAAGTCTTGAATGTTCCACCTGTCCTTCATTGTTCCATTGTCCTTTCATTTTGCTCTTGCATATAGTATTTTGTTAGTCTCGCCATGCCCAAAAAACGGCTGCCCAGCCATGGAATTCTAAAGTAGTTGGTGGCCTTCCAAAGTTATTTTTTGTAGCCTCATAACAGTAGAGGGGACTGTGCTGGCAGTTTTCTGGGAGGGGTGTTCAGAGCTGCTTTCTTAGTAAGTAACCACACAGCCTTTAAGGTGTGTTTGGCATCCAAACTTCTGATAAGATCCCATTTTGTTTGCAGGAAATTTTTGTCCTCTCTGTGACAAATGCTACGATGATGACGACTACGAGAGCAAGATGATGCAGTGTGGGAAATGCGACCGCTGGGTCCACTCCAAATGTGAAAACCTTTCTGGTAAGGAAATCTTCATCCTCTCAGTACTGAAGAACATGGGGCAGTGATTAAACCGAAGCAATCAAGTCTTGGACCTTTCTACTAGTGTTACTTTAACATGCTCACCTGTTGTGACCTACCTGAAAAATACCTGTAGAGTGACAACAGGTAAACCAGTGCTAATACCAATGACATCCTGAAAGCAGAGGACTTTCCTCAAAGGCAGTGTCCCTCAATTAGCTGTACAAAGGGCTTTTGTTATGTGAAAAGTGTTTCAGTTAGGCAGTAAGCGCAGGGCAGGGATTTTTCCCTGTATCCTTCAGTAAAGCAGTTTAGATGATTATTTTGTCTTCTTTTGTCTCCAGATGAAATGTATGAGATACTCTCCAACTTGCCCGAGAGCGTTGCATACACCTGCATTAACTGTACAGAGCAGCATCCTGCAGAATGGCGTCTGGCACTGGAAAAGGAGCTGCAGATTTCCTTGAAGCAGGTTTTAACAGCCCTGTTGAATTCCAGAACTACCAGCCACTTACTGCGGTATCGACAGGTAAGCTGGAGCCTGTGCCCTGTTGGTATTACTGTGGCTTGAAGTGTACATGGCATTCAGTTGAATCGTTGAGGTGTTGCTGTGCCTCATACTGCAGAAGTGTCTGCATCGTACTTGAAACAACATGTGCTGTGATTTATTTATATTTTTTCTTTCTTCTGTTGATTCCTTTGGAAGCAGAGAAGTGGGTATCTGTGATACAACTTGTGAAGCTGAAAGAAAAATAGGGTGAAGTTCTTCAAGGAATGGGAGGATTTAGCTCTGTGATGGTGAAGGTGCTTTTCTGACAGAAGAACAGGATCTTTGTCTTGACATATGCATTCAGAAATAAGACTTCTGAGCAATGGGTTTGATCCTTATGCCTGATGGCTCTGTCCTGCTGTGCACCTTACAGGTCTCAGCAGAAAGCTGGTTAAGAGCTTTTCATTGTTGCCCTTACATTTCAGACAGAAATTCAGAACTCGGGCCTCCTTTCCTTCACATTAGCAAGAATCTTTGGGCCAATAAATGTGCTTGGGAGTGTATCTTCAGGAGCAGCTGCATTTCAATAGTCAACATCCCTCTGTCTTGTTGCTGGTGTTCACAGGCAGCAAAACCGCCTGATTTAAATCCTGAGACAGAAGAGAGTATCCCATCCAGAAGCTCTCCTGAGGGTCCCGATCCTCCTGTTCTGACAGAAGTCAGTAAACAGGAGGAGCAGCAACCTCTGGATCTGGAAGGAGTGAAAAGGAGAATGGATCAAGGAAGTTATACTTCTGTGGTATGTCAAAGTTGTCACGTTCTGCTCTATTACTAGACACTGTGAATTGCTTTATCACCTATGGTGTTCATAACTGAGCAGCTTAAGCCTTTTCTTTAGGAACAAGGAAGCAGGTTATCATGCTGCTAAAAATAGGTCTGGCTGGTGCTGGTTAATATTGGTCCAGACACAAGTAACTGACACTTTTGTGTGGCTCTCTGTAGCCAGCAGTGGTACTTGGTTAGACCCCATTTGCTCTTAGTCAGGCATTTATGTAGATAAAAGCAGTACAGGTCATTCTGAACATGCAAATTCTGACTGAAGGCCTGGCCAAATAGCCCTGCTGCGGTTGGTTAGATGGAAGCTAAGGATTCATGGTTCAGTTCTCTTTGCGGAGAGCAGCCTTTTCCTCTTTTTTTCCTACGGAATTTGTAATCCTGAGGAACACTGTATATTTCAAAGTGGTTGGCAGATGTCCTGCCTCCAGATTTTGGCCAAATCCTTGTGAGACAGTTAGTTTAGCGGATTTAAAAGAAGTCAGCAGTCAGCTGAAGTGAACAACTGTGGGTGTAGCAGCTCTGCCAGCCAGCTTACAAATGCAGAGGGCTGCTTGTTTCTTCACAGCCAAATTCCCTTTCTGCTTTTAGGTTGATGCTCTGGTTCAGTCTTCCAGTCGTCTGAATGTTTACTTTTTGCCTTAAAAAATTAGTGGGTGGTATAGCTGTGCAAAAGGCAATCCTGTTAATGTGAAGTTTTGTGGATTTCTTACAGTTGGATTTTAGTGATGACATCGTGAAGATAATTCAAGCAGCCATTAATTCTGATGGCGGGCAGCCAGAGATTAAGAAAGCCAACAGCATGGTCAAGTCCTTCTTTATTCGGGTGAGCTGGCCTACAGTTACTTCGAAATCAGCTTGGTATCCTACCACTGCTTGTTGATGTTGGAGTCCAAAGGGCCACCACATTTAGCCTTGTTTGGGTCTTTCCAGGAATAAAATAATACATTGTCGGAGTTGTTAAAGTTAATGAAATGTTACTAGTTGTGCATTTGCATGTGTATATCTTGGCTGAACGTCTTTGAATTTTTTGGTATGTCGTCCAGCTTTTCTAATGGGATGTTGTTTTCCTTTAGCAAATGGAGCGTGTTTTTCCGTGGTTCAGTGTAAAAAAGTCCAGATTTTGGGAGCCAAATAAAGTAACAAGCAAGTAAGTAATTGTTCTGTATCCGACTGTGACACCCTGCCGTTTACGCCAGCTGGCCAAGCAAAACGTATCGAAAGAGCCTGTTTGTGGGGTTGAAATTTCTGGCTTTTCCTTTTTCTTTTCCTTTTTTTTTTTTTTTCCCAAGAAGTTACACGGTAATCCCATTCCCATGTTTTGTACACACTTCTTTGTTTTAAGCAGAGTAACCAAAATTCTTTTTTAGAGTTAGATATACTATGTGTTGGCTTGTCAGTCCTGACCTTCCTTCCCTCTCCTTCTCACACCCCCATCTGGGGTAACCCTCCTGCATCTGTTACGCTTCAAAGAAGCAGACAGCCACATCACAAACCTTAAAATGTGATTGATGGGGAGCATGTGTGGGCTCTAGGTAAATGATGGAGTTGTTGCTGGGGGGCGGATGTCAGGTAGGCAGGCCCTGGTAGGTGGGGCATAAGGTCCTCTGGTGCAGCTGAGTGTGACACTGACTCCTTGCTGCATCTCAGCAGTGGTATGTTGCCGAATGCGGTGCTGCCCCCGTCGCTCGACCATAATTATGCTCAGTGGCAGGAGCGTGAAGAGAACAACCGCACTGAACAGCCCCCTCTGATGAAGAAAATCATTCCAGCTCCAAAACTCAAAGGCCCTGGAGAGCCAGATTCACCAACTCCTCTACATCCTCCTACACCTCCCATCTCTGGTAAGAACTGATGTCAGGATTGCCAATCACAAACCCAGAAATGCAGCTGTCTTGGAGACCTCTGTGACCTGAAATCATTCAGAAGCAGTAACATACAAGATGTTTCTGACCCGAGCTTGGACCCAAGAATGCTTTTGTGCCCACCTCATGTCTCCCAGATTGAAGGTTCTGCAGAGGCTGATGTGTGCTTTGCTTTCCAAGCTGGCTATTGAAAATTCTTCTACCGTGTTCACTTACTGACAGTCTCTCCAGATGAATTTTTACCTCCCTGAATTTCAAGAATAAATATTATTCTCTCTTTTAACTCTAAGGCTCTGACGGAAGCAGAGAGGATAGTCCTGAACTGAACCCACCTCCGGATGTGGAAGACAACAGGCAGTGTGCGTTGTGCCTGAAATATGGTGATGACAGTGCTAATGTGAGTATCTGCCCCATGCCCGTCTCTGTAGGAGCCCATTTAAGCAGTGCTGTAGATTTGGTGCTGTGGGTAGGCTGGATGGGTTTTGTGCATTGTTGTGTCCTCTAGATCATCTGAAAAGAACATTTCCTTCTGTTCTGCAGGATGCTGGACGTCTTCTCTATATTGGCCAAAATGAATGGACACACGTGAACTGTGCTTTGTGGTCAGCAGAAGTGTTTGAAGATGATGACGGTTCTCTGAAAAACGTGCACATGGCTGTGATCCGGGGAAAGCAGCTGGTGGGTACAAGCAAAGAACACTTCGTTAAAGTTAACACTGATTTAGAATCACAAGACGGGAGCCCAGCTAAAAGATGCCTTGTGTGCATTTGTTCTTCTCCGTCCTTTCCTTGCAGTTTTTTTTTAACGCTATATATAGTAGCACTGACTGAAGGTATTTGGAAAGTTATTTTATCCTTGCTCAGTTCAGAAATATTGTGGAGACCAAGTGAAGCTTGCAAATGTGAGGATTGGATATGAAGCACAAGTAGGAAACTTTGGGAAAGGCCTGGAAGAACCAGTCCACAAATGAAAAAGTTGTTCCCTGTGAGGGATCCTTCTTCCTCTCACCTCCTCCTCCATGTCTTGCTTGTGTGTGTCAGTCACTGTAGTGAAATGGAGCGGCAGTGAAGCGGGAGATCAGGCATTACTCTAAGCTTCTGTCTGTGCCAAAAAACCCCAACTGACAACAGCAATGGTGGTCTGGTTTTAGAAGAGATTAATTTTTTGGTTTTTGCTTTTGCTTTTGCAGAGGTGTGAGTTCTGCCAGAAGTCAGGAGCCACAGTAGGCTGCTGCCTCACTTCCTGTACCAGTAACTATCATTTCATGTGCTCACGAGCCAAGAACTGTGTCTTTCTGGACGATAAGAAAGTTTACTGCCAGAGGCATCGTGACTTGATCAAAGGAGAGGTAAGATTCTTCTTCACTCTCTGCCTCACGCTCTGAAGGTGGGGTTAGCCTGTAACTATGAGCACGTTTTACAAGTTCATGTCGAACGTCTTTCTTGCTAACAAGGGCTGGACCGCAGTGCTCTTAAAAAGAAGTCAGTAATACAACTGGCCTGGAGAAGTTTGGCAAGTGGTGCTTGTGTGGTAGTTCAAAAACCAGAAGACCAAACTGAGGATCAAGTAGGACAAACTGTGTACCATACATGTGATGGTTCCTTTAATTAATAAGTAGTTTTGTTGGTTCTTGTTCCAGGTGGTTCCTGAGAATGGGTTTGAAGTTCTTAGGAGAGTTTTTGTGGACTTTGAAGGGATCAGTTTGAGAAGAAAATTTCTTAGTGGCTTGGAACCAGAGAACATCCACATGATGATTGGTATGATCTAGTCTCTTGATACTTGATCCACCTTTGGTGCTGGAATCTGGTTCACAGAACTGTTCCTCTCTCTGCCCAGGTTCAATGACGATAGACTGCTTAGGAATTCTGAATGACCTCTCAGACTGTGAAGATAAGTTGTTTCCCATCGGCTATCAGTGAGTATAAGCTGTTTCAAGATTTGATGTCTTTCGGTATATTTCATGTCAAACAAGCACTGAAGTAACATATGGGAAAATTGACTGTAGCTTTTCCTACACTTTTGAGGAATCTCTGATTAAGCCAGGTGTGCAGTGTGTTCTGCCAGGAGGGCTTTGGCCAATGTAGTTTTGAGAAATGGGAAATTTAAAACAGAAATGAGGTTTACTCAACTGTTGAGTAAATTGGTTTGTTTGAATTATCTTCCAGGTGCTCCAGGGTGTACTGGAGCACAACAGATGCCAGGAAGCGCTGTGTGTATACCTGCAAAATCATGGAGTGCCGACCTCCAGTCATAGAACCTGACATCAACAGCACTGTAGAGCATGATGATAATAGAACAATTGCCCATAGCCCAGTTCCCCTTACAGGTAATCTTTTAAGGACTTCATAGAAGTATATTCTCTGTCTGGTTTTGCCGTAGTGCATCTCTTAAATTTGGACTGGAATCCAATTCAGGCTTCCATGTTACAGCATCTTAAGACTTTAGGCTCCTGGATGTACTGCTAACTTTGAAAACTTGAGCCAAACAAACACTGCTGCAGGGATGGTTTCTAGTCTACAGCTCAGAGAATTTTCTAGTGATCTAAAACTTCAAACTGTATTTGGAGTGTTGGTGTTGGTCTGTAATATGGGAGTTGTTCAATACAATGTTGAATAGTTATATTGTGCTTCTGTATTTCCAGATTACTTCCTTGTATCTAAGGGTAAAGCTGTGAAAGATTTTTAAAATGTTTATAGTCGTTTTCGTTGTTAACACAGAATCTTAAACTCTATAACATAGTGGAATTTCATGTGTAAGCTGAGCAATTGCTACAAGTATTTGAAACTGTTCTTACAAGAAGAAACCAGACATTATCTGATGTCAGATCTTTGACTTTGTGTTTATTTAACAAATACCCTGATTCTCCAAGTGGAACATGATAGTAATATATACTTGATCAGATCATAGCTTTTTAGCATTCAGTGATGGCTTATGCTGTTGTTTCTCTTTTTTTCAACAACAGAAATTCTACCGAAAGACACCCGAAATGCACCTGAAATTGTAAACCCACCATCACCAGATCGTCCCTTGCATTCTCAGACCTCTAGTTCCTGTTACTATCCAGTGGCCTCAAAGGGTCCCAGGATCAGGGCGCCAAGTTACCCATCTGCACAGAGGTCTCCTGGCTCTAGGCCGTTACCCTCTGCAGGTATTTCTAGTCCTGTTGACTTTGATTGAGGTTTGTTTTGGAAATATTTTTGGTTTAGTTCCTGTCTTGGCTTCTTTCAGAATGGGGTGTTTAGTTTACTGTTTCTAGAGAAAACAGTGAAATGGCAATAGGTTGAGGAGGGAAAAGTTCTAACAATACACAGTAGACATGGCCTGTCAAGAAATGTACAACTGAAACAAACATTCCCTTGGGATGAAGAAGAGGCAGCATTTGGGCCGTATAGTAGTAGTGAGCCAATAGTGCTGTGATACCAGTTGGGGACTTAATATCTCAGTCAGTATTTTTCCAGAGAGAATCAGAAATCTGGTATTGTAATTCAGCAGCTATTTCTGACTAATGTTTTCTTTCAAACTGATGTTGAAAATTCACATCTGAAGTTGAGATACCAAACCGTGAGATACAAACTTGCTGAATCCTGGTTGACAGTATCAGGTTTTTAACACCTACCCGAAGTATCAACACGTTTTGGTGTTGTTTGGCTGAAAAGTTTTGCTGGGTTTTAATTTCTTGTGGTTTTTTATGAAGGAATTGGATGTGCATTGATTGTGAAGGTTTAAGATCACCTGACAGTCTTTCTTGCCTTTGTTTCTCAGGAAGTCCTACCCCAGTGACCCATGAAATAGTGACAGTAGGAGATCCTTTGCTATCCTCAGGACTTAAGAGCATTGGTTCTCGGAGACACAGCACGTCTTCTTTGTCACAGCAACAATCAAAACTCCGGATGATTTCCCCTACACGAGCTGTGAACACTTACTCCAGGCACAGTGTGTCTTCAGTTTCCAGCATGGGGGCCTCTACAGAATATGAACCGACTGTCAAAAGTACTGACCGCTTTGTGGGGTCATTGTGCACAGGTCCTCCAAGCGCTCCAGTTCAAAGTTGCTCTACCAGTTCAGGCTCCCAGAAAACAGCGGCTACAACTGTAAATAAAACTTACCAGCTGGATGCATCTCAGTCTACAGAAGGAAAACATTCCAGCAGTTCAGATGTAATAGCCAAAGGTGCACCTTCTAAGGGAGAGAAAATGAAAACCTCAAAGGACCCAGATTATTCGTCTCATACTTTTGTTTCTGGAGGAAGCTCTAAAGTGCCTGCTCAGCCAACAAGTTCATCGAGCTCAGAAATGAATGTTAAAATAGGAACCTTTCAAGAGTGTTCAGGATCGTTTTCTTCCAAAGAAGCAATACCCTTTCCACCTTTGCATCAGAGAGGCCCAAGGAAAGACAGAGATCAGCACATGGAACCTGTACAGCCAGAGAAAACAACTGTGGTGGATGAGATAGATGCAAAGACCTTGAAGGCTGCTGGAGTAAACAGTAGATCTCTTGCAGCAAGTGAGCAGGTAGTTACTGCCCCCAGAGACAGGCGTCAGAAAGGCAAAAAGTTAATGAAAGACAGTTTTAAAGAGAAGCATTCCCTGAAACCTCTCACAGAGACAAGTCAAGCAGTAGGCAGTGATGAACTGAAACCAGAATTTGGCAATCCGGGTTTGGCAACTGAACAAATTAGCCAGAGATTATGTAATAATATTCCTACTGAAAAAGCTGGTGAGAAGTCTCCACCTTCACAAGGGCCATCTAAAGGGTCCGCAGTGCCGGTTGAAGCAGCCCCTAAGGAATCGCAGGTACCCAGGAAACGCACTGTTAAAGTCACTCTGACTCCTCTCAAGATGGAAAGTGAAAACCAGTCTAAAAATGCACAGGCAGAAAGGGATGCTGAAACTCAGTCTGCAGGGGCAGACCTGGCTGCTTTGGCAGAGCCCTCCTCAGCTTCAGAAAGCCCGGAAGAGAACCCTGTAATTCAGGGAAGTCCAAATGAAGCACCAACACAGGAATCTCAGAATAACACATATGAAAATTTGCCCATGCAAGATAACAGCTTGATGCTCCAGGATGGAGCTAAAGCTCAAGAAGAAGGGTCATACAAGCGGAGGTATCCAAGGAGAAGTGCTCGGGCCAGATCCAATATGTTCTTTGGATTGACTCCTCTGTATGGTGTGAGGTCCTATGGAGAGGAAGACATTCCCTTCTACAGTAACTCAACTGGCAAGAAGCGAGGGAAGCGGTCTGCAGAAGGACAAGTGGATGGAGCGGATGACTTGAGCACATCAGATGAAGATGACTTATACTACTACAATTTTACAAGGACGGTGGTTTCCTCAAACACGGAGGAGAGGCTCGCATCCCATAGCTTATTCAGGGAGGAGGAGCAGTGTGATCTTCCAAAAATCTCACAGCTAGATGGTGTGGATGATGGAACTGAAAGTGATACAAGTGTCACAGCAACAACCAGAAAAGTCAGCCAGGTAACTAAAAGGAGTGGCAAAGAGAATGGGACAGAGACCTTAAAGCTGGATAGAACTGAAGAAGCTGGTGAGAAAGTGCAAGTCACCAAGAGCTCCACTGTCCACAAAACCGACCCCAAGATTGATAACTGCCACCCTGTGAGCAGAGTTAAAGCGCAGGGTCAGGACTCTCTGGAAGCGCAGCTGAGCTCATTGGAAACAGGCCGCAGGGCTCATGCAAGCACACCTGCTGACAAGAACTTACTGGACACTTTCAACACAGAACTTCTGAAATCCGACTCTGACAATAACAACAGTGATGACTGTGGGAACATACTCCCTTCTGACATCATGGACTTTGTGCTGAAGAACACACCGTCTATGCAGGCTTTGGGAGAAAGTCCAGAGTCCTCATCATCTGAACTCCTGACGCTTGGAGAAGGTTTAGGTCTTGACAGCAACCGTGGCAAGGACATGGGTTTGTTTGAGGTGTTCTCCCAGCAGCTGCCCACCACTGAACCAGTGGACAGCAGTGTCTCTTCCTCCATATCAGCAGAGGAGCAATTTGAATTGCCACTGGAGCTTCCTTCCGATCTCTCTGTTCTGACCACTCGCAGCCCTACAGTGCCCAGCCAAAATCACAATAGGCTTGCCGTCATCTCAGAGTCTTCACTTTCCTCCTCAGGAGAGAGGTCGATGCTTGCCTTGCCTTCCACAGAGTCTGGAGAGAAGAGAGTGACAGTCACAGAAAAATCTGCCTCAGGGGAAGGCGATGCAGCTCTCCTGAGTCCAGGGGTAGACCCAAGCCCCGAAGGACACATGACTCCTGATCACTTCATCCAGGGTCACATAGATGCAGAGCATATAGCCAGCCCAGCCTGCGGCCCTGTCGAGCAAGGGCATGGCAGCAACCAAGATTTAACAAGAAACAGCGGGACTCCAGGTATCCAGGTGCCGGTATCACCCACTGTTCCCCTCCAGAGCCAGAAGTATGTGCCAAACTCCACGGACAGTCCTGGCCCCTCGCAGATCTCCAATGCTGCGGTGCAGACAACACCACCCCATCTCAAGCCAGCTGCAGAAAAACTTCTGGTAGTTAATCAAAACATGCAGCCCCTGTACGTCCTCCAAACTCTTCCCAATGGTGTCACCCAAAAGATACAGTTAACACCCTCTGTTAGTTCTGCGCAGAGTGTGATGGAAACCAGCACTTCAGTTCTGGGGCCCATGGGGAGTGGGCTCACACTGACCGCAGGATTAAATCCGAGCTTGCCCCCATCTCAGTCATTATTCCCTCCCACGAGCAAGGGTCTACTGCCCATGTCCCATCACCAGCATATACATCCCTTTTCCACACCCACTCAGACAGCCTTCCCACCAAACATCAGCAGTCCTTCACCAGGTCTTCTGATCGGGGTGCAGCCACCCCCTGATCCTCAGCTCTTAGTGTCTGAAGCTAGTCAGAGGACAGACCTTGGTACTGCTGCTTCTACACCAGCTGCTGCCCTGGGCAAGAAACGGCCCATATCTCGTCTGCAGTCACGGAAGAACAAGAAGCTGGCTCCTTCTGGAACCCCTTCTGCTATAGCTCCTTCTGATATGGTCTCCAACATGACCTTAATTAATTTTGCTCCTTCCCAGATTTCTAACCATCCACTTGATTTGGGAACCATTGCAAATTCAACATCCCATAGAACTGTCCCCAATATTATCAAAAGGTCAAAGTCTGGGGTCATGTATTTTGAGCAAACATCTTTGCTTCCGCAAGGTGGGACTTCTACTGCAGTCAGCACATCTCCCAGCATTATTGGTCCAGATGCCAGTCACCTCCCAGCAGGGCCTGTATCAGGCCTAACGTCGAGTTCCTCAGTGCTGAACGTCGTATCCATGCAGGCCACGGCGGCCCCTAGTACTGGTGGGTCAGTTCCTGGTCACGTTTTGGGACAAAGTTCAGTAACGTTAACAAGCCCTGGATTATTGGGGGACCTTGGTTCAATAAGCAACCTCCTAATCAAAGCTAGTCAGCAAAGCCTTGGTCTTCAGGAGCAGCACATGACTTTACCACCAAGTTCTGGGATGTTTTCACAACTGGGAGCATCTCAAACGCCGTCTACGGCAGCCATGACAGCTGCATCAAGCATATGTGTTCTACCCTCAGCACAGACGATGGGCATGACAGTCGCTCCATCCTCTGCTGACCCAGAAGCCTCATACCAGCTTCAGCACATGACACAGCTCTTAGCCAACAAAACTGGGGTTGCATCCTCCCAGCTGGACCTTAGCACAGTTCCGGCAACAACGCAGTTGTCAAGCTTTCCACAGCTGGTTGATGTTCCAAACAATACTGGACTCGAACAAAGCAAGGCTTCCTCATCAGTGATGCATGCCAGTTCAGCATCTCCAGGAGGCTCCCCGTCACCTGGTCAGCAGTCTGCGAGCAGCTCTGTGCTGGGTGCCACAAAAATGAAGCCAAAAATCAAACGCATCCAGCCATTGTTAGACAAAGGGAATGGAAAGAAGCACAAAACTTCTCACGTGTGGACTGGTTCTTCTGAAGCTCATGTTCCCGACAAAGGGGCTGTTGCTGTACCCCAGGTCTCAGCTACAGGGTAAGAGGAGAGTTTGGTTTTGCTCCTGCCTGAGGTTTTGTAACAGTATGAGAGAATCTTGCACTAGTTTCTCCAGCAAGCTGTGCAAGTCAAGGCGAATTGTGAAGTGCAGCTTTTGATTCTGATGTGGTGCTGGAAGCGTGATCTGGTTCTGTCTGTCTTAGGAGCTGTTGTTGCTACTTGTGTAATTCTGCGGAACTGTCGAGTCCGTCATGGCAATTCCCAGTGGATCCATTCCTGCTTTCCAGTCTCATTTATGGCACACATGGGTTGGCAGATATTTTGAATGTTCCCAAATCTTTTTCTTCCAGGACTCCTGCTGTGAAGGCAGATGTGCAGGATGCAGCCAGCGTAGATCAGCTGTTGCAGAAGCCACGTGGGCAGTCTGCAGGGTAAGAGATGAACAGACCTTTCTATGTGATTTCTGGTCGCTTGAGCTGAAGGGCATTTGTATGGAGAATGCGGGAAGTCTGGCATTTTTAACTTAAAATGCCTGGAGACCTTCCAGTGGGGGATGTGCAGTCACATTTAAGTGCAATGTTGGAAGCATTTTGCATTAAGCTGTGTGTAGTTCTGGGAAGCTCAGTGCCTACTGAGGAGGTGCTCGTTCAGCGGTGTCTGATTGCATGTTGGCCTACACCTTATTCCTGAGTGGGGCTGACAGAGAGCGGGTCACAGGCTGTGTGAAATTAGGCTGCTGCCCACAGACTGATAGAGGCTGCAAACAGAAATGCTGTTGAGTAGAATCTTTTTGTTTGTTCATTTCCAACTGAACTGATGTCAGAACATTTGATCTGGAAAAAGGTTCTTGTATCTGTCTGGTTCTCAAGATTTCGTGGACTACTGCTCAGGGTCGGTGAGGAAATGAGGCAGGTTGTTAGCTATTTTTCTCCATGTTCTCCTCCTTCCCTCCCAAGGCAACCAGCTGTGGTCCCAGAACCTCAATCAACACAGAACTCAATAAATGAGCAAGAAAATGCAGGTATGTCACTTCTTCAGAAACACCTAGTCTTGGAATTCTCCAGGACTGGGAAAGTGATGTTTGAAGATTTGATTTTTGTGTTTGTCATTCTGTCAGGAACAGGCTCAGAGCTATTAGCTTGTGTTATCCTTGCTATAAGGGGAGGAAAGGTTCGTTTCCTATTTGTAGGTCTTGGACAAACAGTTTTGTCTGTGTTTTTAGTTTGTGAGAATTTCAGCACTTGAGATTTCACATTCATACTGCAACACTGTAGAATTTTTTTCTTGGCTGGATTTGCTGGTGAAAAGGCAAGTCAGTAAGTTATTTTCAATCATGGAACACCAGGTGTAAAAGGCATCGTTCTTTCCAGTTCCCATCTTCATGCTGGCTTCTGTCTTTTCTAGGCTCAAAAGCTCTTGAGGAAGAAGAGAGCACTTTCAGCTCCCCTCTGATGTTTTGGCTTCAGCAAGAACAAAAGAGGAAAGAGTGTCTTGGGGAGAAGAAACCAAAAAAAGGTTTGGTTTTTGAGATCTCCAGTGATGATGGTTTTCAGATCTGCGCAGAAAGCATTGAAGGTGAGAACCGTGCAGTGTTGGTTGTACTGGGTTTAGCTGTCCTTACTAGAAGTAAAATTACTACTTCTGAGGACCTCTTATTTGCTTTATTTATAGATTAAAAAAAAGGAGAAAGAGAAATCTCTTGGTTTGCAGCCCTAGAACAATCCTAGTCCCTGATGATGTCTGAATTCTATTATTTTTCTTCCTTTTTTTGCAACATAATATATTCAGTGGAATATATATCACTGACCTATTTTGTTTTATCAGTTGACCAATGATGTTGAACCATAGTTTGTGAAGAAATAGGCAATGTGGATCACACAGTGGAGTACTGGGTGTCCAGGCTTTTTGTCTAGACCAATTGCTGAATACCCTGCCTTCCCTTATGCCAGTGTGAATTTTCAAGAGGATGAAAGCAATTGGATCCAAGGATCTTAATTTATGGCCTGTGGAAAGTTGCAAACTTCATATTCTCCAGTTAGTTTATTTAAATACGAGTATCCCAGCACTTGGATACCCTGTAACCATTTGTCACCTGTGTGTGTGGTGCAGATGCCTGGAAGTCACTGACCGACAAGGTGCAAGAGGCCCGTTCGAACGCCCGCCTGAAGCAGCTGTCCTTTGCAGGTAACACCCTGCACTGAACGCGGGAGAGCAAACAGCTCTTTCTGTGAGGCTCCTAGAGTCTTAATAGTTCCAGTTAACCTGTTGCGTGCTTTATGGAGGGTAATTTCTTCTCAGGAAGGATTAGAAACTCTCACATAGAATGCAATAGCTAATACAGTGCTGCTGTGACAGCTGTGTGGTGTCCCAGCTCTTTGTGACAAGCTGCTGTATCTTCCTGCTCTAAGTCTGCACTGACAGTTAGTGTTTGTTGTGCTCTATTTCTTGTTCCAGGTGTGAATGGTTTGAGGATGTTGGGGATTATCCATGATACTGTTGTGTTCCTGATTGAACAACTGTACGGAGCGAAGCACTGCCACAACTACAAGTTCAGATTTCACAAGCCAGAGGAGGCCAATGAACCTCCTCTGAACCCACATGGCTCTGCTCGGGCCGAAGTCCACCTGAGGCAAGTGTGAGCCTTGTTGGTATTGGCCCTTTGGCTCTATAACTAATGCTGTGGCAGGGCAGGAGCAACAAACCTCCGCAGCACTAAAGCTCTCAGTTTAATGTTAACAACTGGCACGTGAAAATCAACAATCAACATTCGGCATCTTTGAAGTCTGCACATTTTCCTGTGCCACTTTGTGGCCCTTTGCTGGGTTTAACAAAGCTTTCCTGGCTGGGGCTGTTACTGGAGGTTCTCAGAACTTGCTGTGCCTACCTTGATGTGCAGGGGCTTTAAGAGAAGACAGAGTAGGCAAGGTGCGAGGCAGTAAACATGTCAGACGGTTGTGGCAACCACACGTTTATTTTCAGTCAGTAAAACAAACTCCCTTTGGTCTCTTTAAATTGCAGGAAATCTGCATTTGATATGTTTAATTTCTTGGCTTCTAAACACCGACAGCCACCAGAATACAACCCGAATGACGAGGAAGAGGAAGAAGTGCAGCTGAAATCAGCCCGGTACGCAGCAGGGCTTAAAGGTTCAAGGGGGAAAATAGTGTTGGGGTGTTAAAACGAGCAGATTTGGCTTAGTTAAGGGTTGTGTGCTTTGAGGGGTGTTTAAACCTTCAAAGCTGCCAAGCACTGCCAGACATAGAGGTGACTCCTGCAATAACAAGAGAAGTGACAGCTGAAGGTGGCCACCAGACCAGTCTGCCTTCAAATGCTTCTTATCCTTGCTAATGTAAAACAGTCTGATGAGAATTTGAGGAGGAAAGGGAGGAAATGATCTTTTATACATATTTATGAAAGTACTGCATTAATTTTGATTGTGTTCTCTGTAGGCTGCAGTGTCACAGTGTAGAAATTACTCCATCTTGGAAAGTGCCCCAGTTAATACATGGCACAGAGTCTCAAATACAGGTTGTCAGTTAGCAGTGCCTCTTTGTTCTAGGAGGGCGACCAGTATGGATCTGCCAATGCCCATGCGCTTCCGGCACTTGAGGAAGACCTCGAAGGAGGCAGTTGGTGTCTACAGGTAGGTTTTCCTCATTGCCTATAGGATAGGGGAAGGTGGAAACTGGAAACCTTCTGTGAAGCCAGACTGCAAAATTGAGGGGGAAAAGCAGGCTTGGGACTTTTTCCCTCTTCCTTCTCCCTGCCCAGGTTACGTATTTGGAAGGTAATCCTCCGCACAAATCACTTGCTCCTTGCTGGATTTACGTTGGCAATAGCTCAGATGTGGGCAGAGTGACCTGGTGGTGTTCTTGTTAGTGTTCCCTTAGAGAAGAGTTAACAGTACCACAGTGGTCCTTGTCACAAATAGCCTGTTTTCTGCAGCCTTTGCAGTCTGATGTTCTTGAGTTTTGCTTGTCTCATTTGAAATAATTCACTTTTCTTGTTGCATTTTAGGTCTCCTATCCATGGCCGGGGTCTGTTCTGCAAAAGAAACATCGATGCAGGTGAGATGGTGATCGAATATTCAGGCAATGTCATTCGCTCCATCCTCACTGACAAACGAGAGAAATACTACGACAGTAAGGTGAGTTTTGGGCTTTTGTAGATGTTCTTAAAGAGTTTGGGAGAGCTAGAAACTCGCTGTGAAGGTAGGACAGGCCTATATGAAAATTCTGTTGGGAACATTACAAAGTGGGATTACAGACTCTTAGGCTATTTTCATTTTTGCTGAAGCTTTAGCGGCACTTCTCATTCCGTTCTGTGGTCTGGGCAGGGTGTCAGATTAGTCTCAGTGAATGTGGGCATGAAATGATTGAGGCGAGAGTGTGTGAGGCCTGGTGGAGAGAGGCTGCAGAGCTTCCTCAGAGCCGGGCTGTCTGTTGGGGTGGCTGTGCTGCCCTGCCTGCACTAACCCTCCTCTGTCCTCCCTGCATAGGGCATCGGATGCTACATGTTCCGCATTGACGACTCCGAAGTGGTGGATGCCACCATGCACGGGAACGCGGCCCGCTTCATCAACCACTCCTGCGAGCCTAACTGCTACTCCCGGGTCATCAACATCGATGGCCAGAAACACATTGTCATCTTTGCCATGCGCAAAATCTACCGAGGGGAAGAGCTCACCTATGACTACAAGTTCCCCATTGAAGACGCCAGCAACAAACTGCCCTGTAACTGCGGTGCCAAGAAGTGTAGGAAGTTTTTAAACTAGAACTTCCATCAGCTGCACGTGAGCCCTGCGGGGCCTGGGGTGAACCAAAGCTTCGAGTGAGGCCCTCCCCGGCCGCTTGGACGGGACAGAGAGGCCAGAAGCAGGAGTGAAGATGGACTGGGCTCAGGGACCTGAGACTGGCGGCTGTGTTTGTCCGAGTCCACATCTTCATGTCTCGCATGTGCACACTCACCCTTGTGAGAGACATGGGCGGCTGGAGAAGATCCTCAGCGTGGTTATGTTTTTGCTATTCTCATTTCCCCCCGCCCCCATATTTGTTTCTCAGCGTGGGGCTAATGAGTGGGAGAGGGGAGGGGAGGTCACCCCAGGCCCAGGCACGGGGCAGCAGTCACGGGTCGTGTCCTTCTCTGTCTCCTGGCTCAAAGCTCCTTCCGAGGGCTGAGTCAGTGGTTGGGTAGCGCAATATTTGAGCTTGCCTCCTGGGGAGAAGGGCTGTGCCTCGCCAACGGCCCCCTGGAACTGCATGTCTGCAAAACACTATGTGTGAGTGGGAGTAGGTGTGCTGCCTGCGCAGGGCTCTGTGGCGTGGGGGGCTGGCTTGGCTGCTCATGAGGAGAGCAGAACAGAGCAGCCCACAACTAGACAGGAAGAGTTTCGCTGGCATCTTGCTCTGAAATCCTTGCCTGAGAGCAGGGGAACTCTTGGCATTCTTTGGCAGAGAGGGCTTGTGCCAACAGTTGGGGCACTGCAAGTC
The DNA here is from genome assembly GCA_013397725.1 of Rhagologus leucostigma. Taxonomy (NCBI): domain Eukaryota; kingdom Metazoa; phylum Chordata; class Aves; order Passeriformes; genus Rhagologus; species Rhagologus leucostigma. The sequence goes on along the minus strand of VZTD01001038.1, from coordinate 223,547 downwards.
TTTGCCAGCTAAGGCTCCCGTTTACCAGTGCTCTGCATCCGTGGCCATGTGGGAGGGAAGTGGTCTTCTGGGTCCTGTCTCCAGCAACTGGCTTCCTCCTCTGCCCAGCGAGCTGCTGGCACAGCCAGCCAGTGGTGTCCTGAGGAACCGGACAGAAGTCTCAAGGGAGAGAGGAGGAGTGCGAGCCAGCCACGGCCTTGGCCGCACACCATTGCAGAGCAGGAGCTAGGAAGGACTGCTGTGGAGGCACCAACTCTGCTCTGCCATGCCACAGTGTCCCAGGGCTGTGGGGGGCAGGCAGGAGAGTGACCCTGCGCGCAGGTGCCTGTCATGGTCAGTCATCTGGGTGTAGTCATGTTGTGTTCCCCAGAAGAAACAGCAAGGGCACCAAAACGGAGCCAAAGTTCTCTGCAAAGGCAAGGCCAAGCACCAGCCAGCCTCGTCCGCGCAACATCCCCTAACGCGTAGGAAACGCGTGAGGCATTGGCACAATGGACGAGGAACCAGGCCAGGTCTGAGCAAGTTGAGGGACGCCACCGTCCTGGTTGGAGCAGTGTGAGTCCTCCTTCCCATGGGGTCTGCCCTGTGCCTCAGAGCAAAACCAGAGAGAGAGAAGTGAGAGACCCAAGCCTGACAGTGACAGCATTGGATTCTGCTCTGTTCTGTTTACAGTTTAGTATTTAAGGTTTTATAAATGTAAATATATTTTGTATATTTTTCTATGAGAAGCACTTCATAGGGGAAAGCACTTATGACGAGGCTTTTTACAGTGGTATTATCCTAATTTAAGAGAATCTCTTTTTAATGATTTTTTTTATTTTCATAGGACGGTTCTAGGAAATACCTGGCTGGACACAGTCTGAGCCTTTCTCCAGTGGGGGGGTTGCTTTAGTTTTGTTTTCTACTCTTGTTCTGCCTTTTTGACTTCAGTAACTGTCTCCAGGAGGGTTGGCTGGACCTTAAACTGTATTTGCCTGTAAGGACAGGGGCAGGAGAGAGAGCTGCCCAGCATGGTATGGTTTAGCTCTGTGGGAGGACAATGTGTGACTCGGGCAGAAAGTTTGATTCTGCCTTGCCCGCACTGGCATCCTGCAAGGGTTTAAAAAGGAAAAGCAAGACAGGATGAGACCTGACCCTCGATACCTCTTTGCTGGAAGGCCAGTCTGAGACATGCACCTCCTCCCACAGTCTATCCCTCAAAGGCAGATGGGTTTTTCTGCGTAGAAGGGAAAGCAGAAAGCACCCTCGCTTTTCCAAGCTTTCCTTTTGGTTAGGTTGCAGTCATTACAGGAGCCTCTCTTCCTGGAGCCGACATATCCGAGGGCAGCTCTGAACCGGCACCAGCAGTTGGTGGGGAAGGGACTGGGAGTGCCTGCTGACTCCCTCTCTCAGTGGGGCATCCCCAATCCACACCTCTGTGGTCTTGAGACTTCTTCCTCTGCCCTGAGAAGGAAAAGCAGCGCTCGGAGGTTCAGAACCTGCCGATTTCCTTTTGTTATTGCACTGTGTGAGGATAATTTGTTGGTAACTGTTGAAAGCGAAGTCACATTTGACGCTGCATTTGTTACTGAGATGATTTGATGCACTGACAGTTTGGGAACGCACATACCTTGGGGAGCCCAGAGAGTGCCCATCTGGGGGCTCTGGGCCCCACAGCCTCGGGCACGGCTGCTCTTGGCCCTTTTCCTTCCATTTCTGAGGCAGAGTGGGGGCATAGCCCTCACCATGGCAAAGCCCCTGAATTTATCCCAGAGCTCCGCTACGCTGTGTTTTCTCACCCCTGCGCTGCTGCCACCTCCCAGTTTCCTGGCTGCAGGAGGAGGCTCCACTGGGAAGCACTGCCCAGAGCCACCCCACATGGGGAGAAGTGGGAAGGAGGGTCGGGGGGAGCGCTGTGCCTCAGGAGTCCCCCAGGATCCAAGTGCCAGGTAACCTCCTCCCGCCGGGACCAGCTGAGCCGGCGGGCTGCCTGCTTTGCTGCTATTCCCGTTGCGGCTCCCGTTGGCAGGAGCCGCTGTGGCCAGTGAAACTGTCTGTACCCCCAGGGAGCTGTGCCCACTGTGGCCAGCCCGGGCCTGTGGGGCAAGTGGCAGCAGGGCTGGGGCAACCAGGGCAGCTGAGCCCGCCCACCCTCAGCCCGAGCTGGCCAGGAGCACCCAGCTCCCCGTGTATGAATGTATATTTTATAAGGACTGACGCAGATCATGGAATCTGAAAATACTAAAAAAGGAACCTTAGGGCGTTTTTGGTTTTTTTTGTACAAACCGACATGTTTTTTTTAAAGGAGAAGCGGGTCATTGCAAAGGGCTGGGTATCTTTTCTTTCTGATTTTCTTTCATTTCAAAGCAATACCAGGTTCTTCAGCAGGACGGTCTGTGCAGAATCATGCCATTCACCCATACACTGGTCCACTCTCGACACTTGCAAATTTTTTTATAACTATAAATACAATATATATAGGAACTAATATAGTAATGCACCGTGTAATGAAGCCTAGTTCAGTATCGGTTCATGGCTTTTAATTCTCTTAACACTATAGATAAGGATTGTGTTACAGTTGCTCACGGCTCCAGGAAAGCCTTGCTGCACCTTCCCCACCGGCAGCCAGGGCCGGGAGCTGGGAGCGGGTGGCTCGGCCTTTCCTGGCCCTTCTTGTTACAGTCAGTACTTGTACAACTTGGTTTCTTCCTTTCCTTCCTCTCGTTTTGGTTATGAATGTTGGGGTACCACCTACATATAGGGAAAAATGTGCTCTGTGCTTTCCTGGTATCTTTTTAACAAGGTACAGTAGCTTCGTCTTATCAGCCAAGAACTATACTTGTGGTGTTTCTTTTATTGAACTTACAGTCTCTTTAGTAACTACAGGTAGGTGAATAATTGTTTCAAAAAAAAAAAAGGCAAAAAAAAAAAGCTCTGCAAAGGCAAGGTTATGTTCTAGAAATACATTTCTTGACAACTTATCATGTATAACAAAACCTCTTTTTTCTTGTGTTCTTCCAATCTTCTGGTTGTTTGGGTTTTTTTGTTGTTTTGTTTGGTTTGTTTTTTTTTTAAAGAGGAAACGTGTCTAAAGTACATCAGTGTTAACTCCCTGCCACAGGGAAGAAGGAAATACTTTAATAGTTTAAAAAAATGCTGAAAGCTCTGCAAAAGACTGAATGTAAAAATAAAAAGTGTACATAGTTGTAAAAAAAAACAAAAAAAGGAGTTTTTAAACATGTTTATTTTCTATGCACTTTTTTTTATTTAAGTGATAGTTTAATTAATAAACATGTCAAGTTTATTGCTGCAGAGGGCTCTCTCCATTTCTTATTGAGAACTGAGAATCTGCTGCTTCTCCAGGACGCTCACAAGGCATGGGAGCCCCTGGCCAGCACCAAGGACTGCGCAGGATGTTCAGTGAGGAGCCCTCGGCCCCAGTGTGTGCGGGTCACCTTGGGCCACTGTCAGGGAGCACTGGCCAGGCGGTGGGGCCTCACACCCAGGCCGCAATAGGATGAGGCAGGGTGAAGTGGGGCCGGCAGTGTGAACATTAACCAGGCTGTGGCAGCCTGCTTGTGCATGCAGCCCCGTCACAGGCCTCAGTGGCACAGAGAGCACCATGGCCACAGCGAACGACAGGGCCGTCCTGCAGACCATCTTTAACCCCAGCACCCCTTTTGGGGATATCCCAGGGTTGGATGATGAGGAGGAGGATGTCCAGGATGAAGGTCAGTGATGCTGCACCAGGTTCTTGCTGGAACTGGCAGCAGGGTCCCCATAGGGCAAGCAGGCAAGGAAGGCAGGGAAGGAGGCTCTGCAGGCTCGCGGCAGTACCTGCTTGAGGCTGGACGTCGGCACCCTGCCCTGTGTCTGTTCCCTTCCTGGACAGGGAGTGCAGGGTGGCAGTGGGACTGGGCCCCGTGGGGTGTCCTGGTGCCACCACTGCAAGGTCTCCCCTTTACACTGCAATAGTGGAAGCTTTTCCATTGGAGCTGCTGGATCAAGTCCGGGAGCTGGAGCTGCAGGGGGTTTCTGCGGCTGAATCAGGAGACATAAGCACGGCCCTGGAGCGGTTCAGTGAAGCCATTCGCCTGCTTCCTGAGCGCGCCTCAGGCTACAATAACCGGGCCCAAGCCCTACGCCTGCGCGGGGACGTGGCAGGTGAGCAGCGCAGGTGCGGGTGGTCCGCTGGTACCCCCAGCCCCCACCAATGCCTCCCCTCGTTGCCAGGTGCCCTGCAGGACCTGGACGCCGCCATACGCCTGAGCCGCGGCTGCGGACGCGCCGCCTGCCAGAGCTTCGTGCAGCGCGGCCTCATCCACCGGCTGCAGGCGCGGGACGAGGACGCCCGGCGGGACTTCGAGCGCGCAGCGCGCTTGGGCAGCGCCTTCGCCCGCCAGCAGCTCGTGCTTCTGAACCCCTACTCTGCGCTCTGCAACCAGATGCTCTGCGAGATGCTCGGTCGGCTGCGCAACCCCGATGGCACTGGAAGCGACTGAGACGGGCAGGAGATGGGCCAGGCAGCGAGTGGGCTGGGTAGAGCCGTGCTCCTGAGGTGCCCCAGGCAGACATGTCCTGGCGGCCAGAGAAGGTCCCCCTCAGGTGCCAGAGCTCCTGTTCCTCCTCCTGGCTAACAGCCAGGGACTGGAAAGTACCAAAGCACCTTGCTGTATTTGTCTCGCTCTGCTCCACCCCCAATAAACCTCCCTCTGTTCTCAGCACCCGGGCTGTGCTTGTGGCATTGCGGTGTGATTCCCAAGCGTGCACAGCCCCGGTGAGATGGGTGGCCTGGTGGGTGCGAGTCTGGGCCGCCTTCCTTGACGAGGGGAGATTGGAGGCACGGAGACGCGCATACCCTGTCCTGGCTGGGCGGTCTCTGGCCGCTCTCGCAGGCGGCAGGACTGACCCCGCGGCTGCGCGCAGCAATCCCGCTCGGGGGAGGCGGCGGCGGCGGAGGCCCCGTGAGAGGGATGAATACTCGCAGCCGTGCTGGGGCCCGCCCCTGCGCCGCATGCACTGCCCTGCGTGCCGGGGCCCAGGCGCAGAGCCGCACTGCAGACTGGGCTGGACACAGTAGCAGCAGTGCTGCAGGTAAGGTGCAGCTGGGCCACATCCTCCGACCCTGCTGTGTTCTGGAACACCGGGGCCCAGCGTGGGGGACGCCCCCATGTCCCTGTTCTAGCTGCCTCTCTCCTAGCGCTGAGCACGGCTGATATGCCATGGGGTGTCCCAGGGGCTGGCCGGGGGCTGCCCTTGCCCTTCCGTTGCTACTGCTGCTCAGCCGCCTGGTGCTCTGCTTGGCAGGTGAGGCTGTGGTAGGGTCCGTTGCATGACTCCGGGAGCAGGACCCCTGCCGCAGCTCTGACGTGCCGCGGGCTCTCTGGCAGCACTGAAGGAACTGGACCCCACCACTGACGCGCAGCCGCAAGCAGTGTGCACACTGCAGGAGGGGGAGAGTCATGTCTTCACCTGCTGGGTTCCCCGACCAGTCCCCGATGCCACACAGGCCTGGTACCTCAACAGTCAGAAAAAGGAAGTCAACTTTTCGACTGTGGATACTGCCAGAATCCTCACCCTCACCGCCCAGCGCTCCGACCACCAGCTCAACTGTTCCCTGACCAACTCGACCTCCAGTGAGACCTACAACACCTCCATCCTCCTCAATGTGCAGTGTAAGGTCCGCGGTGCCGGCCTGCTCCAGACGGGGATGTGGGGAGGGCATGTGGGGCTCCCATCCAGCTTGGGCAGGACCATAACCCGTGTCCATCACAACCATAGCAGGCAGCATCTTGTCGGTCCTGTGCAAATAAGGTAGACAAGCACTCCTGGACCCTGGCGAGACAAATGCTGCTCCCAGCTGTGTTGCCCCCATCCCTCCTGCCCATCTCACTGCCTCTGTTTTTTACCCAGATAAGCCAGAGATCCTGGGGGAAGGTGCCCATTACCAGGAGGTCGAGGGCGCTGGCCTTCTCCTGGTGCTCTTTGTGCTGGTGCAAGCCAACCCACCCGCCAGCATCACCTGGGTGGACCAGGATGGGCATGTGATGGCCAACACCTCCAGGTTTCTCCTCCTGGCTGCCACAAGCTACCCAGGGCTGGCCAACCACTCGCTTCACATCCATCTCAGCTGCAGAGCTAGAAACCTCTCTGTCAGTGCAGCCAACAGTGTGGGCATCACGACTGCCTCCCTCCTGCCCACAGGTAGCTGTTGAGGGGTGGGCATGGTGCAGTGGCTGCGTGGAAGGGTGCTGAGGGGTCTGTGCTGCCTGTGCAGGTCTGCTGGATGCCCGTGTGGAGCTGCCTGTCCTGGGTGTTGCCATTGGAGCAGCCCTGGCCCTCGCTGCCCTGCTCAGCCTGGGCTCCTGTGCTGCCTGCCTGGCATGCCGCTTGCCCAAGCTGATGCGAGGTCCGGGGCAAGCAGGAGGGAACAGCCCACCCAGCCAGTGCTCCCATTGCAGCAGCTCTGAGCCCCCGCAGCCCCAGGGCACACGTCTGCCCCGCCAGACCCAGTCCCTGCCACCCAACCTGAGCCTCGGTGACCTTGCACAGGAAGATGGAGGTAAAACCCTGATATGCTAGTGCAGTGAGACACGTGGGGCCCCAGGTCCTGCCTGGGTGAAGGATAGATGTCCTGCCTCTCATCCCTTTCCTTCCCTGCAGCTTCCCCCAAGGATACAGGAGCTGGTGCTAGGGGAGGAGAGAGTGCCCTGCTGGGTCTGGAGAACTCCCTCGTCCTCAGCAAGCTTGGTAAGGAGAGCAGGTGGGCGAGCAGCCCCAAAAGATGTGTTACGGGACATGGAACTCCGTGGCTGCCCCAACAGGCAGCGAATTCTTTGTCCTGCAGGTTTTGTCCAGCTCCCAATGTCCGGGCGCATCTACAAAGTGCCCAGCATGAGCAGTGATGAGATCTGGCTGTGAGCTGCAGCGTGGTGCCTGTGAGCTAGGGCTGCCCGGCACCAGGTACGTACCAGCCCCCGGAGCCACGCAGCCGAGGGTGCCAGGAAGGCTGTGATGGGAAGTGGGAGCTGACCAGCTGCAGCTCTGTGCTATGCTATGTGATGCAGGGCTTGGGAGCTGCGCTGTCAGCCAAGGCATGGTTTTGTGTAGTCCACGAACTTTACCAATATTCTGTTACAATCAAAATGCATCAAAGCTGTTTATAGCCAGGCTCTAGCACTGTGATTCCTCCTGGGGTAAAGCCAAGCACCAGCTTTGCTTTAGCAGGTTTGCGACTCGCTGCATGATCCTCTCTGCCCCTGTCCCTGCTGCTGTGGCAGACGGGTGGGAGGTCAGTGGAGCAGGGGCTGAGGAGAGCCGTCCCAACAGCAATAAACTAAATTCAAGCATCTGTGTGGTGCTGCACAGGTTATTTCTGCTTGGCAGGAGCTAAGGGACTGTTCTCAACAGGAAAGGGGGTTCAATAATAAGGAGCAGAGGAGATTCAAGATGTTCAGGTCAGAGCTTGCAACACCCTGAGCAGATCTGAGTGTTGTGTCTGAGTGTGGAATTTATTCCTATTTGCTCCAGCCCTCCTAGCGTGTGCTCAAGGAGCCTCTGCTCTGCAGCACCTGTGGCACAGAGAGCCTGACACTGGGAAAGGCTGGTTTAATGCTGAACTCCTTGGGAACAAGTCAAAAATGGAGCCATTAGGCAGCTTCTGCAACAAATACGGTGAGTCAAGCCCTACTCCCTAACACAGAACAACCCAGCAATGTCTCTGAAGACCAGAGAGGCTTCTGATTTGCTGTGTCACATCTCACAACCTGCTCTGGGTACACCTCAGTGTCGAGCAGCAGATGGTGATCCAGGAGATGAGGCTTTAATGTGAAGCATCAATTAAAGCTCAACACCTCTGCCTCCGCTGCTTGTGAGGGTGGGTTGGATGGTGGGCTCCTGCCCTTCTGCCCATCAGCCAGGGGCTTGAAGTGCTGCAGGGAAAAGAACATGCTCATGCAAAGATTTGACTCCCATTGCTCAGAGCACACACATGCGTCTGAACCCGCTGGCCACATCAGCTCTGCGTGAGTTATGTGCTCAGCAGTCATCCCAAGGAAATGCATTCTGGCTTGTGTTGGCCTGTTGAACAACATGGCACCTCAGCCCAGAGCACGGCCTAGCTCCCTGTGTCAGGCAGAGGCACCAGCAAGAGGAGCGGCCGAGAACACATCCTCCGGGGCCCACCAGCCCTTCGTACACACCCACTGCACCACAGAGCCAAACGTGAAGGGAGCAGCTGTGCAGTGCTGCTAGCTGGGTGAGCAGCACGTGGGTGGAGCTGCATACCTGCGAGTTCTTGAACTCCAAGAAGAGGGAGAAGAGGACATGCAGAGGGTGGATCCGGCTCTTGTACACGGGGATGTCCAGAATGGCTGCAGGTGAAATCAGAAGTGCGTGAGGGCATCTGGTCTGCACTGCCCCACACAGAGCATTGTCAGGAAGGGCTGAGCTCCCCACTGCGCACCATCACCTGGGCCTCCATGCACCAGACTGCAGACCCCCATAGTACAAGAGCCCACCTCCCACTGAAGCAGCAGGGAATGATTCCGACTGCTTGGGGCTGAGCCTGCAGCTAAAGCTCTCTCGCTTTCAGTGAGAGTGCCAGGCCAGCATCACACTGTGTCAGCAGCACAGCCTCCCCAGCTCACCACAGATCATGTCGATGTATTCAGCAAGGTCACAGCTCATCTCTGCAGTTGGAAGACCGACCTGGAACAGACAGGGCTGTCAGATCTGCTCCCAGACTGCAGGAGCCTGGGAGCATACAGAGACCACTGGGGCAGCAGCTGGGAATTCCAGTGTTGGGCTGCTCCCCAACTTCTGGCAAGGGCAGAGCCATGAGGAGGAGCAAGCCCAAGAGGGCTGGGCTGTGGGCTGGAGCAGGCACCCAGCTTTCATGGCAGATGGTTTATAAGACCATGTGCTGAGCTAACTGCTGGTCACCCAGACAATATACCTTTCCCAGGAGCTCCTCAAACTCTGGTGACCATTCCTGCATCAGGGTCTCGATGTCAGGCATTGGCCTGCCAGGGAAGAGAAGAACATCAACTTTAGGATCACACACAACCTTCCAACTGCCAACATCAGGGCTCACCTGGAGTAATGGACTGTGGCAGGAGGTTTGCAGCGATGCAGTTCACTGATACTTTCAATCCAGCTCTCAATGGCTTTGGGGTTCTTTTCTGCATTCTCCAAACTCTTCACTTTTATCTGCTGCTAAAAACACAAATATAAACCTGGAAGTGTTTCATGGTGTTTTAGGACTTTTTGGGAAACCTGCATTCACTCCTGGTGAACCAGGCCTTCTCTTTTTCCCAGCTGCACTTTACCAACGGATTTCTGCAGGCAAAATGCCGACTAAAACTGGGTATGAACAACCAAAAAGAAATAAGGCATCACCTGAAGTGAACAGACCCAGAGTTTGTATCAAGACTTGCCTGAAGCAAGGCTCAGATCCACTGCAGTTTAAAACTATGGATTAAAGCAAAAGGTCTGCTTTTGCTGCTTTTAAAGTCAAGTTCTCAGTTGTAAGAATAAAATGCCATGGATTTACTCCAGGAAGTGTGCAGCAAGTGCGACCTCCCTCTCCCTGACTCACTGTGATGTTGTGCTGCTTGGAGTTCTCTGTCAGCCAAAGGGAGAGCACAGTGGGATCCGACTGCTTGGTTGAGGGCTCATCCAGGACCAGCAGGCCAAGGTTGTCAGGCTTGCCATCGGGACGAGGAACCTGCAGGAAAACAGAGCCCTGTTCTCTGTGGAGTCCAGGGCAGGTTTGTACAGAGCCTCCCTGTGGGCTCCCTCAGATGTGCATTCTGAGTATGGTGCTGCCTGAAAAGCACACGGTGTTGGAAAAGGAAAAACCCAGCCTTTGCCCACATTACCCAAGTGCTGTTTGAGAGGTGACCAAGCCACCAGTGTAGTTTCCCAGGTGTCCGCCCATCATGTCTGACAGCGCAGGGACAGCCCAGGCCTCAGGCCTGGCTGCCTACGTGCTCTGACCCTGCGTTCCACTTCGGTTCATGGGGCAGGACAGAGAGAGGAACCTGAAGAAACCGTACCTTTAGGAATGCATCAATGTCTCCAACAGCAGGAATAAAGTCTGGAATAAAAGGCTGCAGCTTGTGCTCAATCTCTATTGTTTTGGGAGTGTACCTGGAAAAAAACACCACCATAGCGCTGGTGACTAGGAACTGTGGTGCAATAATTGACACAAAGGAGAGCCAAGAGCAGGCTAAACCCTTCCACTCACCTCTTGATGTATTCAAAGAGATCTTTGATTTCAGAAGACACTTGCAGGTAGTCAAAATCTGCTGGATTGAAGTCACTAGTAAAAGGAAGAGAGTAGTGGGAAAAGATTAACATGTGGCAAGTTCTGTACAACAGAAATCAGGCCCCAGTTGGGGCAGACAAATGTGGGAAGCTGAACCACCAGGCAGCAAGTCCTCTCTGGAAAACACTTCTTGCACGGGGAAAGCACTATTGGGCCCCATTTTGCTTTGGACCTGCTGGCCAAGAAAAGCACCTGAGTGATGGACATCTCTGATCATTCAGTCCCACACAGGGCTGTCAAAAGGGGGCTAAGTGCTCTGCACAAAGGCAGCAATAGGATAGCAATTAGGGCGTCAGCAATAGCTTTGAAGCTGAAAATGATGGAAAAGAAGAAGAATTATCAGGACCTGAGTGACACGTTCGAGATGGTCCTTCCCTTTGCTGGACCCCTCCTGCCAGCCTGGCCTGGCTGACACCTTGTGTCATTCCAGCTGTTGCCTCTCCTGGGCACAGCAAACAAGCCCGGGACTGGTTCACCACCTGGAGGAACCACCACCCTGGAGCATCGGGGACGAGGAGGCAGGAGCTGCCTGTCCCGATGCCCACGACTCTGCTCAGCCTCGTGGGATCAGGGGAAACCGGCAGAGGCGACAGGGCCCGAACGGCACCCACCAGCCTCAGCCCCTGCCCCTCTGGCCAGGAACACCACCCACCCCTCCAACGCGGCCCCGTGCTCCTCCGAGTCATCCTCCGAGTCGCTCTCCGAGGAATCTTCCTCCGAGTCCTCATCGTCCTCGTCGTCATCCTCGCTGAGGGTGGCGGGGCCGGGGAGGTATGCCGCTGCCTCCTCCTGGACGAGAGAACCGGGTCTCACGGGATATCACCGAGGATCACCGGACCGTTCCCCCGCCCGCTCCGCTCGTACCTTCCCTCCGCTGCCCCGCTCGCCGCTCCCGCTCTCGGCCGCTCCGACAGCCACCCCGGGTCGACG
>VZTD01001038.1:152925-211944 GCA_013397725.1 Rhagologus leucostigma | reverse complement strand
CTGGGCCCACCCCGCCCGCCCGGCCTGCGCGCAGGCCGGCGCTGGAGCCCGCGGCCTGGCGGGACGGAGCGCGGCGTTGCCGTCCCGGGTCGGGCCGGGGCCTTTGGGGGCGGCGGGGACGCGGCACTTTTTCTCTGGTGACTCGGAGCCACGGTGCCTCCTCAGCACGGCCTCATGCCTGCTCTAAAGGGCTTTCGGGGTCTCAGGTGTAGCCTGGCGGGTGGTGCCCGCCTGCTCCCCGGTGTGACCCTGAGAGCCCTGTGTCTTAGGACTGGTCCGGCTCATTTTGTCCGTCGCGGCGGTGTTTGGGTCAGCATAGACCCGCACACGGCTCCGTCAGAGCTCAACTGTGCCCGAGGTGCGGCAGGGATCAGCGCTGCCACGGTTGAGGGTTTCTGATACTCTCTGTCAATAACAGCAGTTGCGGATTTAAAAGATCTGAAGTGCAGAACAGAATTACCCTGATAAAGGTAATTAACTTCTGTAAGAGAGAAGTATAGGGAGGAAGTCTGGGCAGATTGAGAGAAGGAGAAAGTGCAGCTGGTGAGTGCCTTGCTGCCCTGTCGGTGTGATAACGCCTGCGAGCTGCCCGGGAGTCGTTCAAGGGCTGTGAGTGATAACCAGGGCTTCGTTAACCTGGCTGTTCTGTGCTTATGGCACTGGAGAGAGATGTTACATTTCACAGCGTTCGTGTGTGTAGTTGTAAGCTTGCGCAGCCTGATGGAAAAGTCGATAACCTGGTGCCTCCCGTAATGCTCCCAGGGGATGTTACACCTCGGTGCGTGTGAAATCCAGAATGATCGTTTGCCTGACAGGAGCAGGGAGAGCTCTCAGGATAAAGTCGGGACAGAATGTGAAACAGAGAGAGAAAAGCAGAGCTCTCTCTGCTCTTGACATAGTTCGTTTCTTGGTCACAGAGAAAGACTTAAGATCTTGTTTAAGGGAGGGCGTGCAGGTGAAGTGCGGTGGGAAGAGACCCTTTCCGTGAGCACGGACCGGGAGGCCCAGCTCATGCGCTGCCCTCCTCCAGGTGCTGTTGGCAGCCGCCGTGTGCACGAAGGCAGGGAAGGCCATTGTGTCCCGGCAGTTCGTGGAGATGACCCGCACCCGCATCGAGGGGCTGCTGGCGGCATTCCCAAAGCTCATGAACACAGGGAAGCAGCACACGTTTGTGGAGACAGAGAGCGTGCGGTACGTCTACCAGCCCATGGAGAAGCTCTACATGGTGCTGATTACCACAAAAAACAGCAACATCCTGGAAGACCTGGAAACACTCCGACTCTTCTCTCGAGTGGTAAGAATTCGTCACTCAGTGACGTGCCTATAGCCCAGAATGGTGCTGTTGTGAGGGATGTTTTGAGCTGGTGCAGGAGCGCTGCCTGCCCACCTGGTAGGTCCATGTTCCAGAGCTTCCCTTCCTGACCAGACAGAAAGCTCTGAACTTTTGGTGGTAGTTTTGAACTCCACATAAAAAGATCATCAGTCATACTTCAGCTGATGAGACCAAAGGGCTGACTGTGATTTAGCATTAAATATTCTCTGTACAGTGTAAGGCTGTTAAAAGTGCAGCATTGCTATGCAGGGATCCTGAAGCAGTGAGTTTGTCTTCGCCCAATCAAAGGATTTTCAGGAAATTCACTGGCCCCAGCATGCAGTTGGGTTCTTTTGAGTTAGTGTTATGAGGAAGCTGAGAGGTTCTATAAGGATTTTAGCGTAGAAAAACTAACAATGGCAAAACTTCATCTTGTTTATTGACGATGTAATGGTACAAAGAGCAGCGTAAAGGTGTGCTGGGCTTGGGAGGGTCTGGCACAGTTGTGACCTCTGGGATGGTAGAAAGAAAGTGGTTACACAGTACTGTTTGTGGGTACTCCTTTAAAATGTTCTCCCCTTCTAGATCCCTGAATATTGTCGAGCTCTGGAAGAGAATGAGATCTCTGAACACTGCTTCGACCTGATCTTTGCCTTTGATGAAATTGTTGCCCTGGGCTACCGCGAGAATGTAAATCTGGCACAAATTCGGACCTTCACTGAGATGGACTCGCATGAGGAAAAGGTGTTTCGTGCAGTCAGAGAGGTAAGCGGGGACACCTGCAATCCCGACACGGGGTGCCCTGTCTGAGAAATACCAACTTTGCTGTACAGAGGTGTTCCTCCACTTTGCTGGGGCCATGCAATTATTTAGCTTTTCTGAGGGCTAAATGCCCATGTCTTGTTTCTATTTTCTTGGCAAGGGGTTTGTGGGCAGCTGCACTTAGTTCCTGTGCAAGGCAGGGCTGAGGTTGCAAAGCTCCATCAGCCTCTTATCTTTTCCTTCAGACGCAGGAACGTGAAGCGAAAGCTGAGATGCGCCGTAAAGCGAAGGAGTTGCAGCAGGCCAGAAGGGATGCAGAGAGACACGGCAAGAAGGCACCAGGGTTCGGGGGCTTCGGCAGCTCAGCCGTGTCCGGGGGCACAACGACGGCGATGATCACAGAGACCATTATTGAGACCGAGAAGCCCAAAGTGGCACCAGCACCAGCCAGGTAGGGGGGACAGCAGGTGGCAGATGTTGGAGTCAGCGTTGGCTCAAACCATGTGCCCAAACAGAGAGTCTAACACAAGCTCCTCATTCGTGTAAATATTGAGGAGCATTTGTGCCACGTACCACAGTAACACCCCATAGTCTCTCTGGATTCTTGGATGAACAGTGGGCTTCCATTTTGAGTGAGAAAAAGTGGTCCTGGCTCCTGATAATACATGGAATCATATCCAAATCTAAATTATAGCTTGGCACCGTACACATAAGATGATTAGTTCCATGCGTGTTCTCCCCCAAAAAGGCTGCCAAGTTGAATGCTGTGGTGTTGGGATGGTCAAGTTACAGCGTTTGAAGATAACCAGGAAGGGGGAACCCATTGCTGTCAGCTGACTTGGAGATTATTACACCTTTTATTTAGGCCTTCAGGTCCCAGTAAAGCCTTGAAACTCGGCGCTAAAGGGAAGGAGGTGGACAACTTCGTGGACAAGCTGAAATCGGAAGGAGAAAACATCATGACTTCTGTAGGCAAGCGCTCTGCAGAAGCAGCCAAAGTTCTCGCTCCTCCCATTAACGTGGAGAGGTGAGTGCTGCCCTTGCTTTGGAAGCAGTTTCCTCACGGCTCTCCCTGTGTCTGGCCTTGGGAGAGAGCTTCCGTGCCCTTTGGCTTTTTCCTGTGTTTTCTTACCTTGTGACTATAAAAGTTGGGCAAAATCTGGGAAAGCATGTCAGCAAAAAAGCAGATAGCTAGTTTGGTTAGGCATCCTCTTAACTAAAATGGGCTGTCCATCCATTGTTGAGCTGAGGTTGGGAATTTTCCTGTGCTTTTTTTCCCTGCGCTATTTTCCCTGTTTCCCAGCCTTGTTGCTGCTCAGGATGGAAGTGTTCCCAGTTCATTTTACATTGCAGCAATTCAGAACTTTTAGTGCAATGAGCCACGCTGCAGCCCGTTAGAGACTATTTGAGTGACCAGCATGTCAAGGTGCTGCATCACTGCTGTTTAACTGGGCTCCCATCCCTTGCAGACCTATATGCTTGGATCCTCCTGCCTGAGTTCCCTGTCGGAGCAGTATTAGCCCCTACTGTACCAGCCGTGCTGTTGTTTGTGAGCCCCTGCTCAGTACAGACCAGCCTGTCCTTAGTGAGCACTGATCTCTCTGCTGTCTGGGAGATACCGAGTGTAGGACATGAGCTTTCTCCCTGTCTGTCTAGCGTGCACATGAAAATAGAGGAGAAAATCTCCTTGACTTGTGGCCGTGATGGAGGGTTGCAGAACATGGAGCTTCATGGTATGATCATGCTGCACATCTCTGATGAAAAGTTTGCACGGATTCGCCTGCATGTAGAAAATGAAGACAAGAGGGGAGTGCAGCTACAGGTAAAGCCTGTTTGGAGTCCTGTGCTGTTGAACATGCTTTTGTTGCTTTCCAGGGAAAAAATATTGGAGATACTCGAGTATGTTGCTGTCCTGTGTTCTCGTTCAAGCCTTCTCAGCAAATGCATTGGAAATGGGAGTAGTCAGTGCAGGTGTTAGCAGAAGTGCGGGGCCAATCATACTCCAGGGATTGAAGTTCACTGGAGAAATGTGATCTCAGTCGCCATCCTGCCCTCGGAGCCTTATCTGCCCAGCAGTGCACCTTGGCATGCCAGGTGACCTCACTTGGACTTTGCAGCAGCCTGGTGTGTTGCTCAGTGCCTGTTTGTGTGACGTCAGCTGCAGCTGTGGAGTGGAAATGGGATAACAAACTTCCTGGGCCAATGGGGAATTAATTTATTCTCTTGGAAGCTGTTTCTTTCTGGGGTTGTTTGTCCTGTCACTGCTGTACCTGGGACGATTGCTGGAGCACTTGATCGCAGTCAGCAGCGGCCGCTCAGAAGGTTCTTGGGAGATTCGTCCTTCCCTTTCTCCCTCTTTCTGTGACCTTACTGATCCCTGGAGGTGGTGCTGCTTTGACACACTCTGGCTCACTCCTCGCTAGGGACTTGTCTGTACATCATCACTGTCTGCAAGTCCACTTCCTTCCAGTGCATCCCATGAGCGAGTTGCTAACAGCACTCCCACAAGCGGTGCTTCAAGTGGAAGATGAGACCAAACCCTGTGCTGACTCCTGTCTTTCCAGTGTAACTTGAACAGTGTCTTGCAAAAATCCTCTGCTTCTAAAAAGCTGCTCACACTTCAGGTTGTGAAGAGAGTGTTTAAATGGAGTTTGGCCACTGACACATACGTGCATTAAGGTTGCTGAGGGGAGACAGTAGTGTTATGGTGTCAGGCTGTTTTTTTCCAACAGCATTAGATTGATTTTTCTGTCTGCTGTGAACATTCAGGACAGTCTTTGACTTACAGTTGTTCTGTAGATATCAGCCTGCATCGCTAGAGTCTCTGGTGCAGTAGCACGTAAGAAGGACAATGGTGCGGATCCTTCTTGTCAGGTTAGCATTTCCTGGAAGTAATCCCAGTTTGATAAGCAGTTGTGCTCCAGATGGGCTTCTGGGCCAGGAGGAAACCTGATGTGTGTTTTGTCAAAGCAAACACTCTGGAATGTGTAGGCCTGTCCTGGTAGAACCTGCATTACCTATGGTTCTGTCCTTGGGCTTAGACCTATAGTCTGGGCATGCGTTCCTCTTTCAGACTCACCCAAACGTGGACAAGAAGCTCTTCACTACAGAGTCACAGATTGGTTTGAAGAACCCAGAGAAGTCATTCCCTATTAACAGTGACGTGGGCGTGCTGAAGTGGAGGTTGCAGACCACAGAAGAGTCCTTCATTCCACTGACAAGTGAGTGCAAGTCTAGGGGCTCGGGCAGAAGAAGCCAGTGTTTGTCCATGAGCTGCTGGTAGCCGCCTTGCAGCAGCTGGGCTGCCTGGAGCCTGGCATGTTGTGAGACGTTGGAGATAGTATGTGTATCCATTGGATAGTGCCTGTCCTTGGCAGTGTGTGTTTTCTGTAACACCTCAAAGAAAATAGAGAGCTTTTCTTAAAGTCGGAATTTCTTGAGGGTGACTTTGCTGGGTGTTTTGAAGTGCATCATCTTGTGAAAGCCTATTCCATGTGAAAGGCCTGCATGTTTCACGTACTGTCTCTGTTTCCTCAGTTAACTGCTGGCCATCAGAGAGTGGGAACAGTTGTGATGTTAACATTGAATATGAGTTGCAAGAGGAGAGCCTAGAGCTGAATGATGTGATCATCACCATCCCCTTGCCGTAAGTAACTCTCCTTATCCACAAGTAAAGCTCCTTATCCGCCCAGCACTAATGAGTCCCATCACCTCCTTCCCCTCCCTGTATTGTGGATCTGGCCAACCCAACGGGTGTTAAGAGGCGTTTCCTTGGCTCTGTGCAGGGAGGTGATTGTCACTTCTCGTTGCCTGCTCTAGGTCTGGTGTCGGCGCCCCAGTGATTGGGGAGATTGATGGTGAGTATCGCCACGACAGCCGGAGAAACCTCCTTGAGTGGTGCCTGCCAGTGATCGATGCCAAAAACAAGAGCGGTAGTCTGGAGTTTAGCATAGCAGGGCAGCCAAACGACTTCTTCCCTGTGCAAGTCTCCTTCATCTCCAAAAAGAACTATTGCAACATACAGGTATGGTCACTGCTGATTCGCCACAGGTGGCATGTCACCCTTGCCTCAGTCCCTGGCTGGCTGACACTGGCCATGCTGCAGTGGGGCCATGCTGTCCCACTGACCATGGCTAAAGGGTTGGCAATTAACCCGCCTCTGAGATAGCTGGATTCGGGAGTGCCAGTGGACAGCGCTGGCAGCTGACACTTCATGGAGTTTGCCTGAAGTTTCAGTTGTTTCAGTCTTCAAGTCTCTGAGTAATCATTAATTCCCCTTAGACTTTGTTGGAGAATCCATCGGCCTTGTAGCCAAAGCACTGCTTGGCATACAACTGTCTGTCTGCAGTGAAGTGTAGCCAGTGGCTGCCACTTTGCTCCTCAGTGGAGACACAGTTACTGCAGGAAATCACTTCCCTCTTTCAGGTTTCCTGGGAAAAAAGATCTTTGTTGTTTCAGGGCTGAGTTGTGGTTTGAAGGCGTCAGGTTGGTTGTGCCCTTGTGGCCATCATGGCATTGGGAAGCACGGCATCGCTGTGGTAGGGAGCGATGTTCAATGCTGAGCTAACGTTGCCTGTTGTCTCCACAGGTTACCAAAGTGACCCAGGTAGATGGGAACAGCCCTGTAAGGTTTTCCACTGAAACCACCTTCCTGGTGGACAAGTACGAAATCCTGTAATGCCAGAAGTGGTGACGTGCAAAGGAAGAAATTTTTAAATTAAAGAAAAAAAACGAGGCCGACGTTTATTCTGAATGTTGGGAACGCCACAGTCCCCTCTGCTAAGACGCGTGGCTCTGTCTGCCATCTGCAGTGTTCCTGGGTCACAGACATTTTTTGCAGAGAAGTGACGTGCTCATGGGGGGAAAGGCCACAAATTTCTTTGGCAGATTTTTACCGACTGGCAAAAAAGCAAGATCTCCGCAGAGAGCCTGACTTTGACATGTCCCCCCCCGCCCCGGAGATGCTCGGAGCTCAGCCCAGAGCCGACCAGACATCATTCTCTTCTCTCCTGAAGCATCACATGCTGTTCCATTGTTGGTGCTGCCATTTTAATTTCTCCTTGGCCTCTGGGTCTCATGCGTGGGGCCACCTGCTGGTCCTGACCCTTCCATCTGGTGGAAGCTGAGCAAGTTGACCTTGGCTTCAGAGGTGGGGGGGTTATGGCAGGGGCACAGGGTGGAAGGGACCTGGGGGTTCAGTCCTTTTGCCCCACACAGTTACTGCTGTTCCTCCAGCTCTGCTGTGCAGCAGTGGCCCAGCTCCAGGTGGTCTGGTTCCTGCCTGCAGCAGGGAGAGCGTCCAAAGGGGACTATGTCCTCACTGTCTTCCACGGCTGTTTTCAGGCCAGGCTTTGGAGGAAGTTTAGTTAGGTTAGAACCAGTCGTGTGTCCTTTGCAAGGCTCTTTTGGTGTCTGGGGAAGCAGAAGGCTTTGCCTGCCTGGGTGAAAGGAGCTGTGAAGCCTGGTTAACTTAACTTGGTCTGCGTGTCGGGAACTGTCTCAAACCAGCGTTGGTTCAGCACTGGCAGGTGTGGGAGAAGGAAATGCTGGTTTCCAGGGAATGTGGGGGCTGATCCGAGCCATTTCTCTTACTGCTGCCTCACTAGCGTTACTTGCCTCATCTCAGAGACCTGTGCTCCCCTCACAACTCATCTCACCTGAATGGCTGGGGCCTGTCATGAACATCACCTGCCCCTGGGCACACCTCACCTCTGCAGCCAGAGGGCCCAAGTGCAGGTGGAAGGCCAACGGCCCTAAAAGTGTGTGTATTGTGCTCTGTGAGAGACAGCCAGCCTGTCACGGGCCCTTGGAGTCCTCTGCCAAAGAAGTTCGTGGTCTCTCCTCTGCTGGCAGCACCTGAGAGGAAATCAACCCTGGTCCTGTCCTGAGAGGGCAAGCCCTCTCCCCTAGCAGAGTAGGCAATTAATCCCATTAACCCAGTCCTGTTCCAGATCTGCTTGTCTGTATGATTTTTAAAATTGAGTCAAGGTTAGTTCAAGCATCCAAGGAGTTTGGGGTTTTTTCTTTTCTTACTTTCATTGGAGGGTGATATTTAAACCGAGCCGAGATCCCCACTTTTTGTAACCCTGTATGATCCTGGCCTAGGGAATAGAGCACATTCCAGTGTACACAGAGAATTCTGAGTCTTTAATCAAATAAAGTACTGTTAAAGGAGCTGGCTGGGGGTCGTGAGATCCTTCCGGAGCCGGGGCCGGTCAGCCCTGGCCACGGGGGGGCGGGACGTGTCGACACCGGTTTGGGCGGGGACACGCCGAGGCAGGCAGTGGTGGACAGCGGAGCGGCGGCAGTGCCCGGGAAGGCACCGGGGAAGTGAAGGTAAGCAGTCCCTGGCATGGGGTGGGATACCCCCCCATTTGTGCCCCAGGTGACCACTGCCCTTGGGGAGCCTGTGGGGCTGGGGTCAGCGTGTCCTGTAACGCAAGGGACCCCCCCAGTGCTTCAGGGGCAGCTTTGGGATGTGGTGGGGGCAAGAGAAAGGGGCTCAGCTGCCTTGGCCCGTGTTGGGGCCAGGTGTGGGGCTCCCTGCTCCCTGGGGCGCCTTAGGAGGGGTGCAAGGAAGGAGCTGCAGACAGGGAAGTAGGAAAAACACGGTCAGCCATGAAACCAATCGTTGCACAATGTTTTGGTGGTGTGTGGGTGGGCTGGGAGCTGGGTCCAGATCCGGTGGTCCACGTCAGTGGTGCGTTTGCTGGTATGAGAGCCCTGAGAGCAGCTCGGTGTGGGAAGGCAGCCAGCCAAGGTTCTCCCATCCCCAAATCCTGCTGCAGCTCGTGGGCAGTCACAGGAGGAGATGGTGCTTGGCCCAAGGCCACCCCTGCTGTGTCCGACACCTCTTGGGGAGCCTGGGAACGGTACTGGCCTGGCTGGATCCTGCTCCATGGCTGGACCTTGTTTACTCCAGCTTCCTGCCACGCTCCTGCCACAGCCCCTTCAGCTGCTGTCAGAAAGCCAGAGGAATCTGGCAGTCCCAGAAGGTCCAGCTGCTGCGCTGAAGGGCCACTGTCTCTCCCACTCCTCCAGCTGCCCTGCAAGCCCCCAGCCCTCTCTGAGCACTAGGCAGAGGCTGCAGGGGGCAGGTCCCCTGGCTGAGCACCACAGGCAGCAGCAAGGCAGCACGGCCAGGTACTCTTTCGTAATTCCTCGTACATTTGGGTTTGCTGTGTGCTGCCGTATGTTGGTACATGTGGGGCAGCAAGGGCCGGGCACCGTGCCAGGGGGATGGAACCACAGGCTTGCATGGCAAGGGGTCCTTGCTGGCAGCCAGAAAGAGGAGAGTGATCAATGCCTGATTTGGAGAGGTGAGGTTCATCCCACCCCTCTCCCAGCAAACAAAGGGCTTGGTGACGGGTTCGTGCCAGGGGTTCGATTCAAGACCCACCAAAACCCATCCTGCGTCGTGGTCCCCAAGACGTCATTAGCAGGAGTTGCAGATGCTCGTTGCTGAGCCGAACCTCTGGCCTGCAGGTGAGAAATTGTCATTTTGATACGAGAGCAGTTTGAGGAGCAGCTCTCCATTGTGCAGTCTCCTGAGGGGTCTGGAGCTTGTGTCTGTGCTGTGGTGTCCGGAGGCTGGGGTGAGTGCTTGAGCTGCAGCAGTGGTTGGGTCTCTGTATGGCTCACGGGCCCTTAAAGCTGCCTCGCCTCGGCGAGTGCTGGGTGCAGTAGGAGGGGCTGCACGCCCTCCCCGACCTGAGCACATGGTGAGCCTCCACCGGTCTGTGGAGACCCTGAAGCGTGATGCCGGCAGGGCCTCGGCCGGAGCACAGCTGTGCTGCGGTGGTGCAGGAGCACTTCGCGGGAGCGATGAAATCAGCGGGTGTGGCCAGGATTCCTCGGCTCCCGCTGGAGCTGTCTGGTGGCTGATTTATGGTGGTGTTATTGCCAGGATCATGGCGTTGTCCCAGCAACTGCAATGCAGCCCCCACCATCCCTCGCCTGGGTGGGATGGGGCTGGCTGGGTCTCCCCTGCTCAGTTGTCAGCCCCAGGCCGGGAGGCAGCGGCCAGGAGCAGGCTCCTCACTCGCCTCTGGCTTTGTGCAGGAGACAGGCTCCCTCTTCCCAGCTGCCGGCGGAAGGGCCAGTTGTTTACCAGGGCAGAGGGTGTGGGAAGGGGTGAGCGCACCCTAAGTGCAATAGCAGATGGGGAGCAAATAGGCAGCCAAGTTGGCTGGAGGCTACGATGCTCCACTGTATGCACCCATTAGCTCAGCCGCTCAGGCTTCCTCCCATGACTCATCCAGCCAGCCACAAGTGGGGACGAGAGACCATGCAAGAGGGTGCCATGTGCCTGCCTCTGCCATGATGTTGCTTCATCCCAGCATGGCTGACACTGCATGGCATGGACTGCCAGGCTGTGCTCCTTCACAAGCACGGGCTGAATGACCATGCCCTGGCTGTGTCCTGGCCAGTGGTGCACAGCGCAGCTTTGGGGTCTGCTGGTACCTGATGTGGGGTGAGTCAGGATGTGCCATGCCCAGCTTGGGTCTGGGTGGGCAACAGCAGGTCAGGCAGGAGTGGACCCCCAGAGCACCCCTGCCCACGTGGGCTTGGGGCAGGCAGGCAGATTGCAGCCTGTGGGCAGTGGGATGCAGGGGCTCCCTGGGAGCACAGTGGGGCAGCATGTCTGTGTGCAGCCTGCACTGCATTAGCAGGGCCCCTACATCGCTGGGGCTGAGCCTCCTCCCAGGTGAGGCTTTTGGCTGTGCCAGGTGAAGAAAGGGGCTTTTGTCTTCCAGGAGGCTGGGGCTGAGTAGGCAGCCCTGCGCAGGGTGCACGAGGACCGTGGGCTGTTTGGTGGTAACCGAGCCCGACCCCTTGGCATTTGCTGCCTTCACCGCTTCCCACGGCGGGAACAAGCGGCGCGTTCTGCAGGCGGCAGCGGGAGAAGAAAGGCCGCCTTGTCCGTCCTAGCAGTGGGGCGCCGGCTGGGGCAGCCGCGCTCCCGCCCCGCATTCCTACAGCAGAGCCTGCTGGAGAGGGGCTGCATCCCTGGCAGGACGGGCTGGGGTGATGGCAGGCGTTCCCTGTGTGTTGACGAGCCAGGTGAGGGGCTGTGATGGAGGGCAATGCTGCGGGACTGGGGGCCTCGGGAAGCAGTGGGATGCCAGGGTCACCTTCCAGCTCATGGGCAGGCAGGGCTGCCTGTGGAGTGGGGGGTGCTGGGTGGAGAGTTTGGGCAGCAGGGGATAGGCAGAATCGGAGACAATCCCCCAAGTGGCCGGGATGGGGGTCCCCCATGGTTCTCACCAGGTCTCACCAGTACAGCCGTCCTGGGAAGGGGTTAACACCGGCGCAAGATCCCACCCTGGCCCCGCTCCCTTCCTATGCAGCAGCCTGGCCCCTCCTGGTTTTTCCTCCTTCCTCAACATTGTGACGGGATGTGGGTGTAAGTGAGGGGCAGGGGCTCGGCTGGGCTGCGGGGTCTCCAGATGCTGGGAAGTGCAGCACCCCAGTGCCTGGGGAACATGGGCACCCTGCCGCGGAGGGTCCCGCTCGGCACCAGGACCAGGTGGCAGGTAAGGGAGAGCAGGGATCCTGCTTCGGCAGCCGGTAAGCACTCGTGCACTGCTCTCGGGGTACCTTATCTCTACGCCCCCCCCGCCCCAGCTGAGCTATCCCCATCCCACGTGGTGTGACTGTGGTCCCCACGGAGCCCTTGCTGTGGGGCAGCCAGTCCTGGTGTTGCAGGAGACGCCCGGGCTTCATCCCGGTCCTGGATCCCATGCCTGGTGTTTTCCAGCGTTTCATTTTTTCCACAATGTGTAATAGCCGTTCACTCGCCCCCGCAGCTGAGCCCAGTGCTGGCCGAGCCGGGGGGGGTCCCTCTGGGGGCTGGCGGGACAGTGGGCGATGCTGGCAGGAGCCGAGCCGGGGGCTCCTCCTGGCAGCCCCGGGACCGGCGTCCCCTAACGGGGTTGGAGCACTTCCTATCTACGCTGCCCGGGAAGGGTTAAGCCCCAGTCAGCTAGTCCAGGGCGGAAGGGAGGGACGTGGGGAGCAGCAGACGGTAAATTTAGATCCCCGGAGCATCCCGACATGGCGTGAGCGCCCGGTGACGGAAATTATTCCTCCTCGAGTTGCCTCCCACTCACACAGAGAATGTGTGGCAGCATGGCTGCTCCATGGGTGGTGGCCCTGCCTGCCGGCCGCAGGCCTGTGGGCCACATGGGCAGGGATATGGAGCACTCAGCTGGGCTTGTGTGCCATGAGCTGCTGCTGGGCTGTGTGGGAGCAGACACGTGTGCCTGGGTGCCAGAGTTGGGCGCTGGTGGCATGCACAGGGGTGCCCAGGTGTGCCATGCATGGCAGGCAGGTGCTTCTGGGGACAGCCAGAACCTGTGCTTGTGTGTCCTTTTCCACTAGCAGCCATTGGGGTCTGGCTGCCCACAGCTCTTGGAGTTTAAAGCATGCATTTCCAACACCATGTCCCCAAAACTGAGCCCCATGTGTTGTTTTCCTTCTGGGACTGTCTTGTCCTGATGCCTGGCACATGCGTGGGTCTCCCCGGGTGGATGGGGATGTGTGCCTAGGTAGGATGCGTACCTCGGCAGGCAGGGATGCTCACTGACTTCAGGCAGCTGCTGACGTGATGAAGACAGGAGCACAGGATGGTAATCCTCTTGGTGGCAAGTGCTGCTTTGGAATAGGTGGGGTTTGTGCTCAGGCTGCTGTCCGGGATGTGCAGGAAAAATGCATAAAGGCCATGCCCAGTGTGGTCACTTGTACTGCCATTCTCTGTTTCTTCTGGCAGCCCGTGTCCGGTACCATCCAACGTCTCCAAGAAGGCACCATGGAAGCATCTGGCAGGACCCCCACCAGCCCAACCCACAGAGTCCAGACTGTCATCCAGGTGAGCATGCAGGATCACAGGACCTCTGCTCTGTGGGAACAGGGGAATCTGTCTGGGAGGCCTCTGCAGCCAGCCCTACCACCGGCACTGGCGCTGCCCTCCAGCCTCTCCTCAGTCTCAGCCAATCCTATTACGGGATAGTCAGCAAAGCCCATTGAGCTAAGCGGCTGGCAGCTTGGATCCTCTTAGATGCAGCCCAAGCCCCAGGGATCTCCAGCTCCCGCGGCAGCTCACCTCTGCTTCCCGGACAGGCACCACAGGCAGGAGAGCCCTCCTCTCCTGCATCTTGCTGTTGGACAGTCCTGCTGGCATGTGGCTGTGCCTGGGCATTGACCCTGGCTATGTGGCCATTTTGGAGCAGCCCAGCCAGGTGGGCAGTGCAGGGGAGTGGGCTGCAGCTGCGGGAGCTGTGAGCATCCCTCCCTCTCCTCCTACAGAACAGCCCCCTGGACCTGATCGACACAGGCAAGGGGCTTAAAGTGCAGACAGAGAAGCCACATTTGGTGAGCTTGGGCAGCGGCCGGCTCAGCACTGCTGTCACACTCCTGCCCCTGGAGGAAGGTGAGTGCCAGGGGATCTCCACGGGCACGCTGGTGACAGAGACGCTGAGACGCCCTCTCTGCTGGCAGGGAGGACCACCATTGGCACGGCTGCAACAGACATCGTCCTGCAGGGCCCCGGGCTGGCGCCCCAGCACTGCTACATCGAGAACGTGCGAGGGACACTCACCCTGCACCCCTGTGGCAACGCCTGTGCCATCGACGGCGTGCCACTCCAGCGGCCCATGCACCTCAGCCAAGGTAGGAACAGGCCGTGGTTCACTGGAGCCTTTGCTTGTGAAGTTGTGCCACTGAGTATTGGGGTGTTTGAGGAGCCATCCTGTAACTGCATATCCCAGCTGGCATACTCCTGGCCTCTGTGCTTTGTGGTGGGAACCTGTCAGGTCTTGGCACAGTTTGAGAGCTGGCTTTGCTGCGTGTGTATCAAGTGAGGTGGGAAGGGAGAGACCCGGGCGGGCTTTGAAGAACAGCGGAGATGCTGAGCCGACTTTGGGAAGGGAGATGGCAGGGGAAAACACCTCGGGTATCCTCCCGACAGATGGCTGCCGGGACACTGCCGGTCTGCCTTCGTGGCTACAGGGCTTGGACCCGGCCGGCCCCACCATGGCCGCTCCCAGGGAGCGTGGGCAAAGCCTCAGGCCCTTCCCACACCCCCGCCACAGCCCGCGTCTCGCTTCCCGGGGAGGACCCTCGGGCGGGGCGGGTGAGGCCCGGCCTCCCGCCCCTCCCCGGGGGCGGTACGGCGCTGCCCGGGCGGTGGCGGCGGCGGCGGCGGCGGTGGTGAGGGTGAGGTGAGTGCGGTGCTGCGGACCACGCGTGTCCGCGCCGAGCGGGAGGTTCGCTCCCGGTCCTCCGCGGGTCACAAAGCCACAGTGACCCTCGCAGGCGGTGGCGCTGCCGCCACCCCGCGCCTGCCCCCGTCCCTCCCGGGAAAGGGGACCCACCCGCGTGGGCGCTGCCGCGGGCGTCCCCGCGGGGGACAATGGGAGCCACGTGGCCGCCGGAGAAGGCGCCGGCGCGACGGCCCGCGGAGTCCTGCCAGGTCCCGCCGGTCCCACAGTAGGCACTGAGGGCCATGGTAGGCTGCGGGGTGCGGGCAGGGGTCAGCCGAGCTGCTCATCCTCCTGCCCGCGGGGGCAGGCAGGGACACGACAGAGCAGGGACAGCATCTGTGCAAGGCCACAGCGGGATGAACTGCGGGGCTGTCAGGCCGACGCTCGGGGTGCAGTTTGGTGGTTGGTTACTCGCTTTGCCGGGCGACCTGTGGCTCCACTGGTGCCGGCACGGGGCAGTGATGCATCTCTCCAGGGCAGCCGTTGCCAGGCTGGGCGGCGGCATTGCCCCCTGGCAGGCAGGATGCCCTCATTGAGCCGGGGTGAGCGGGACTCCGTCCCGCCCTGGCGCTCAGACAGGGGAACCAGGCCCCCCGCGACGGCGATGGCAGCTAATCTGTACTGCCTCTCGCTCACCTTGCTGCGAGCTGGGCTGACGGGTGCTCCAAAAAATATGTCCCCTCCGGCGAGGGATTTTCAGCAGCGGCTGTTGGTACGGAGCGAGCCTCTCCCCAGGGCCCTGGCAGGCGCTTCAAAGTGGGGTGTGTCGGCAGCACCCCGCCTTCTAGCTGCCTGATGCTCCCCGCTGCCAGCACATGCCTCCCCAGCACCACGGGCAGCAGGCGAACGGACAGCGGGCGGCCCACGGCTCCACTCCCCTTCCTGAGGTGCCTTCCTCCTCGGGGCTGCTTGGCAGCCTTGCCCCAAGAGGGCTGCTGCTTTGGGCCAAGAAGAGACGCTTTTCAAGCAGAGACAGGAGCTGTCTTGTCTGCAGCTGGCAGCCATGCAAGCCCTGGAGTGCCGCCAACTCCCTGCGGCCCCCAGCGGGGACCCCAGCTGTGCTTGTGCCTGAGATGCGCTGCCGGCAGCTGCCGGGGAGTGACCTGGATTTCAGCCTCCCCCTAAGCCTCTGCTGACAGCAGGAGCCCGCTCCTCTCCCAAGGGTGCATCTCAGGGCCAGCAATGCCCGACTGCCTCCCTGCGCTCTCCGGCACCACTCTGATGTTGTCGGCTAGCAGCTGAACCCTCTCTCCTCTCTCCCAAGGGTGCACCATCTGCCTGGGCCAGGCCACCTTCCTCCGCTTCAACCACCCTGCTGAGGCCAAGTGGATTAAGAGCATGATCCCAGCGGGAGGCAGAAGCCCAGTGGCTCTCTATGGGCTACCAGCAAGTAGGTGACTCCCCTCCTTGTCCCAGGTGGGGCAGGGCAGATGCTGAGGTGCTCCCTGACCCATGCCATCAGCCTTCCCAGTGCCCAGAGCTCTCCCAGCCCTGTCCAGTTGTACTCAGGAGTGAGGCTCACACCCGGCTGCAGGTGTGCCATCCATCAGCTCAGCATGGTATGGCAGCTGCACTGGCATTTGTTAATGATTAATATCACCTCAAAGAGGGTGACTGTGGGGACACTGAGGCGTGGCTTTCACTTCTGCCCAGCCTGGCCATGGCAGAGCCATCGCCCATTGAAGCCCCCCTGACTGCCTGGAAGCAAGTGTTTATGTGCTGGGGTGGCTGTGCTGGGGCTGGGAAGGCCGTTTCCCGGGCTGCTGTCCTTCGTCTCATGAGCTTATCTTGCTGTGTCTGCCTGTCTGTGGGGCGATGGGCCAGGTGCCAGTACCATGCCCAGTTCCCGGGGATGTCCAAATCTCCAGCATTGATGCTTGGGCTGGTAGCCCTTATCCCTGTCCCAACCAGCACGCCCTGGCACGGGGAGAGGAGCTTGGCAGCCTTCCTGTGCCACGTGTGTGTTGGGAAGGCAGCATGCCTGCAGCTGGGGGACGGGAGGAGGAACGCGGGGAGGTGCTGTGGTCGAGGAGCATCATGCAACCGCGCAGCATCCCTCGTGGGCTCTGCATGGTCACTCTCTGCCACACAGAACTGGGTGGGATCACACGGACAGGGCTGCGGCACATCTTTCCAGGCATGAGGCGGTGCCAGCTGCCGTCGGGGGGCTGCTGGGTGCCAGGGGGTGACGCAGCTTGGGTGGCACGCTGTTCTGGCTGGGTTCCGTGCCTGCTGCGATTCGCTCGTTCCCTGAGTGACAGGCACATCGGTGCTGCGCAGGGAGGACGGGGCAGCCCAGGCAGGGGCACCCTGGCTGGGGTGCGGGGGGGCTGCAGGCGACGTTGTGGGTCCGGACACGCTGCAGGTCAGCAGCTTTTGGCTATTGAATCTCTGACCCCTTGCTGAGAAGCCAGAGTGTGCAGGGGGCAAGTGGTGGGTGCCAGTGGGTGGCGCGGGCAGCTGCTTTCCACGGAGTGGAGCTGGGATCTGCGATGCAGGGAGGGCGGCTGGGCTGTGCTCTCAGGTTTCTGTCTCCGGGGTGATGGGGCTAGCGGGATTCCGGCCTCCTCCCTGGCCCGGCTCCCCAGCCAGAGTGGGAAAGGGTGGCAGTGGGGTGCAGGCAGCTCTGGATGCAGTGAAGAGGGGCTGCAACCCAGCTCTGACTCTGCAAGGCTGCGTGGAAGAATGATGCCAGGCTGCCCTGTAGGACCCAGCCCAGGCAGGGGCTGTGGCGGAGTCACACCGCACTGATGCCTGCTCCTGTGTTTCCCTGCAGAATCCGAGGCCCTGGTGAATGGTGGCCACCAGCTCTCAGAACGAGGGTGTCACAGCCACAGCTCCCTTGTCAGCTCCATTGAGAAGGACCTGCAGGACATCATGGACTCGCTGGTGCTGGAGGAGTCGGCATCCCCTGGCATCCAGAAGCCGCCTGCCTGTGGCCGATCCCCCCTCTCCCCTGTGGTGAATGGGAGTGGGCGCTGCCTCCTGTCCCCTCCACCCAGCCCCGGGGCCGCCTCGGGGGTCTCCAGCTACGAGAACTTCTCTCCCCTCTCCTCCCCGGCCAGCAGCAGCAGCTACACCAGCCCCTCACTCAGCAGCCAAGAGCAGGGCCCAGCCGTGCCCCCCCTCGTCCCACTTCGCTCCTCCAGCTACAACCACACTGTGCAGCCACCCACTCTGCCTGGTGGGGGTTCCAGTGAGCCTTGGCCAGCTGAGAGGCTCGGGGACCACCGGGGGGGCAGCCCTCGGCTAACACCCAGGGTGGCACCGCGGCCGCGGGTGGCCCTGCAGGAGCGGCCCCCCAGTCCCTTCCGGGAGCCACGGGACTCTCCGGCCCCCAGCCGGCAGCCCACCAGCAGGGCAGTCCCAGAGGCCCGGTTGCAGCCCCCCGAGAGCCCACGGGTGGCCCGGAGGAACATTGAGAGCATGCGGGAGCTGCCTCCCCTGAGCCCCTCCTTGTCACGCCGGGCTGCCAGCCCCCGGGTGGCCCCTGACACCCCCTCCCCACAGCCCCGGCTGGGCAGGGAAGTGCCTGGCAGTCCCCGTGCCAGGCACAAGGGCCCAGAGGAGTTGAAAGGTGCTGGGGGCCCCTCACCCCCACTGCTGGCAGAGAATCCCACACGCCGTCCCAGTTTCAGTACTTGCCTGAGCCCAACATACGGGCTGGGCTCCCCAGCTGTGCCTTCGCCCCAGCAGAGCCCCCGCACCCCCAAGAAGCCTCTGGGAAACCCACGGCTGCCAGCGGGGTCACGGGAGCGCAAGAATAGCATCACTGAGATCAGTGACAACGAGGACGAACTGCTGGAGTACCACCGGCGGCAGCGGCAGGAACGGGTTCGGGAGCAGGAGATGGAGCGCCTGGTGAGCCTTGGGGCTGGGAGGGGACACATTTTAGTGTGGGACACCCTCTTTGCAAATACGTTTTGTCATTTGCTGCTCTAAAACTTGGCCTTTTCCTTTTGGGCATTTGCCACAGCTGCCAGGCTGCTGGCTTATCCAGGGAGATTATGGCCAGGAGCAGCCATCAGTGCTCAGCAGCTCTCCAGGAATACAAAGCCCCCAAGTTACAGCAGCCTGTGGAAGCTGGTGGGGCTGGCATGGCCCCAGGGCTACCGGCCCAAACGGTGGTGCCCCTGCCTTTGCAAAACTTTCCACATCTTGTCCATCCCTGCCAGGGCCCATCTGCTGGTGGTGGTGCCATGGCTCTGTGGACATTGCATCTATATTTAGGGCTGATGGAGGTTTTATGGAGCTGGCATCTGCCTGAGTGAGGTTTGCTGTGTCTCTGCCGGTCCTGCTGGCCGAGCCGCCAGGGCCCTGTTTGCTCAGCCCTGACTCACGCCTGGCACAGGCAGCCTGAGTCACCGCCTGGAAATAGCGGAGGCGCTCGGCAGCCGGCACTGCTGCCTGTAATTAGTCTGTCTCAAGATCCCAGCACATCGCGTGCCTGGCTCTGGTGCGGGGTCGAGCTGGCTGCATTGCACTTTGTAATGTTGCCCGCCCATGCCAGCATGCGGGCCCGTGTTCTGGTGGCCACCATTGTCACGGGGTTCCGTCTGCTCCTGCCACAGCGTGTGCTGGATGGGTACCTTGCTGACCGTTCTTCCCCACAGGAGCGGCAGCGCCTGGAGACCATCCTGAACCTCTGTGCTGAGTACACCAAGACAGATGGCACTGAGCCAGGTGACGTGCACAGGCTCCTGGCTCGTGACCCAGATGCTGGCCGGTGGGTGCCCAGGGGTGCCATGGCTCTGGGCCCTGCTGTCGAAGAGCTGCAGCAGAGGGAGAGCCTGGAGAGGTCGGATGAGGAGAACCTGAAGGAGGAGTGCAGCAGCACTGAGAGTACCCACCATGAGGTGAGGGGACAGTTGTGCCGTTCTGCACCATGCCATGCTGCACTGTGCCATGCCAATCAGCCCTCTTCACAGCATGAGAAGCTGACAGGCCCCCGGGCCAAGGAGGCACAGCGGCTGGAGGAGGAGCGCGCCAGCGTCCTTGGACGTCTGGACCAGCTGAAGGGCCGTGTCAAGGAGCTGGAGCAGCAGCTGCAGGAGACATCGCAAGAGGTGAGGGGTCAGGGGACACTGCTGGGTCCCCTGCTGCTTGCTGCCCTCACCAGTCAGCACTGAATCCTAAGGGTATGAGCTAGATCCAGCTGGAGGAGCCATCCTGACATGGCTTTGCCTGTCCAGGCAGAGATGGAGCGGGCGCTGCTGCAGGGTGAGCGGGAATCAGAGGTGGTGCGGCTGCGGCAGGAGCAGGAAGCAGTGCAGCAGCTGCAGGAGAAGCTCTCCAGCCTGGACGCCAGCATCCGCAAAGAGCGGGACAAGGTGAGCCCAGTCACAGGTTCCCCTTGTCACCAGCTGTGCCATACCCTCCCTGGCACTCACAGCCAGTGCTGCAATGTCTCATGCTGCAGCATTCCCCTGCGGACATGTTCTCCAGGCCTTGGGTTCCACAGAGGCTTTGGGGAGCAGCCCCTGTGGTTTGCATTGTGGGAGGATCTGTCTGTCTGTCTGTCTGTCTGCCTGCCTGCCTGGGGTTGGTCAAACAGCCCTGCTGGAGGAGAGCAGGGCCAATGCTCAGGAAGCATTTTGGCTGCTGCCTGTTGCTCTGGCAGGGAGACCGTGGTGTGAAGCTTTCTGGATGGCTGCTGCCTGCGGTGGGCAGTGCCAAAGTACAGGCCTTGGCACTCCCCATTACCTGCCCTTGCTAGGGAACTGCGTCTTGCAGCAAGTCACCTCACTCTGCTGCACCTTCATGTGTGATGGCAGCTGTTGCTGTAGTGTTCAGCTTGATGGAGGTGGCTGGGAAACCACTGTTTAACTTGGTGGCTTTAGGAGGGGGTCCTGGTCCCCTTTCCTCTGATGATGTCTGTGGTGCGGTTACTGCCTGAAGGCACCCACGACGCTGCGTGTGTGGCACATTTGTCCCAGCTGCTGGTCGCTGGTTATCCCACAGCCTTGCAGCCAGTGTGGCATGGCCTTGGGCAAGCTGCTCTGTGGCAGAAGAGCTGCTGGGATTTGGTTCCCTGCTGCCTGAGGCCATCGTCCCTGTGCAGCCTATACCGGGGTCCCACCAGCAGCTCTGTGCCACTGTGATGTGGTACCAGTGCCCCTCGGGGTCTGGCCAACCCCATGGGTGTGGGTGCCAGGGCTGTCGGGGTGCCCGTGGCCAGGCAGAGCAGCCATTGGTGCCTGCCAGCGGTGCTCCTAGAGCATTTGGGTGTTTTGTTCTGGTTTTGGTCTTCCAGCCCTTTGTAGGCATCTTCTGTAGCCAGGGACAGCCTAATGTAGAGCCAGGAGAGGAGCGCAGGGAAAGCCCTCTCCCAACCTCTCTGCTGACCTAACTGCCCACTTTCCTAACCCTGCTGCACTACTTGCACTAACAGCGAACTCTGAACTCTGAACTCTGCCATCACCTCTGACATCTCTACATGTCCAGGAGCCCCCAGGCAATCCACAGCTCCTCTCCTGGGGCACCTGCCCATGCCAGCCTTGCCTCCCTGCCAGCATGTCTCCTCATAGCCCTTTTCATGATGTCCCATCTCTGTGTGGAGCACAGGGTTTCTTGCAGCAAGCATTTCTCAATGCCAAGACCCTGTATGGTACTGCCAGACCTGCAGGAGGTGGTTCCCCTATGTTGCTGGCCCCATTTTACTGCTCCTGTGGCCAGGCCCCTCATCCCAGGCCCAGGAGCAAGTGTCTGCTCTGCTGCTGACTCATCATATCTTGAGTATCTCTTGCTGGACCACAGCCTCCTGTTTCCACTGCTGCCCCGTGGGCAACCCTCTCCTTCTGACGGATGAGGGTGGTCCATTCTCTCAGGTGCATTCAGGACCAGTTCATTCAGTTCTTAACTGGCAATATCCTGAGCAGCAGTCAACAAAGCCAGTTAGTGGTTATTCAGAGGGTGCATGTGATGCAGCTGTGCGCAGGATTGGGATGACTTTAACCATGCTGTCAGTGTTGATCTTTTTGCTGCCTGCAAGTTTGTTTTTGGAAACACAGAGCTGAGATCAAGGATTGGCTGTAACCCCTCTAACACTGCCTGGCCCTAGCTCCTGTGTCTCTTGATTTCTTGATCCCCCTGTAGCTGCCATGATGCTCCTTCTCCTGAGCCCCGTCTGTCTCCAGCTGAGCCCCTCTCTAACTCACAGCTTCTGCATGGCGCCCATTTGAGAAGTGTGTTTTCTCTCTTCTTTCTTTTTTTTTTCCCCTTTTTCTTTTCCTTTTTTTTGTTTTGTCTTGTTCTCCCCTGATTCAGGAAAGGGCAAAGGTTGATGCTGAAAGGAAGGAGCTAGAGCAACTCCGGGCGCTTTACCATGAGTCGAAGAGCCACCTTGATAAGTGCCCCGAGACAATGCGGGAGCAATTGCGGGAGCAGATGCGAAGGGTCAGTGTCTCCCCCCACCCCTCCCGGACCATGGCCCACCTCCCTCCGCTCCAGCTTAGGCCAGCTCTTCCCTGCCAGCCGGGGCTGCACTGGGAGCGTCGCACCCGGGCTGGAGGCGGCTGGCACCGGGCACCATCGTCCTGGTAAGCTTGCCACTCGCCCAGGCCCGGGGCGCGGGACCGGCTCGACAGAGCTCCTCGGGACCGGCTTGGCAGAGCTCCTCGGGACCGGGCAGGGCACGAGCATGGACCCTGCCCTGCGAAGGAGGGCAGGCTGGGGAGTCTTGGGGGCTGCTGCATCCTCTTCTGGCTGCCTCCAGCTATTTCCTGAGAACTTTTATTTACACAGTGATGTTGATCTGTGTTACTGCTAGTCCTCAGCACTTTTTCCTATTATCTGGTATTTTCTTGAAGTGGTTGACTTTCCCCAGCCCATGGCTGGTGCCTGCCCAGGTAAACCCACATTGCCGCAGCCTGCTCCAGCCAGGCACCCACATGCTAGATGAGGCTCTGGTGTATAGTGGGCAGGGGGGTGATGGAGCAGTCTCTGTGTGTGGGAGCCCTCAGGAGCCACCACATCAGCGCTATGCCACAAGAGCACTGGCTGCCCGGCTCATGGAGCAGGATGAAACACATCCCCGTGGGGTGCATGGTGCATTGGCTGCCGGGGTGGCACTGGCAGGCCCGGAGCTGAGTGCTGCCACGTGCTGTCGGTGCCTGAAGGCTGGAAGGGCACACAGGAGTTTGTCCAGCATGGTGCTTGGCTGTGGGGGCTTTGCCACCTGTAGGCTTGGTGACACAGTGTTGCGTGTTGGTGGTTACACCAGCACAGGGTGTTTTGCTACCTGTGAGGGCACGGTTTTAGCCCATATGTGTGGTTCAGCAGGGGCAGCTGGTCTCCGAGGGCTGGCGAAGCCCCTGGCTGTGGCAAGCTCATCTCATGGGGGTGACTGCTCTGTCCTGGCCAGTTCTGGGTGCCTCCGTTGCCTTTTTCTGACAGCAGACACTCCTGTCAGTATCTCTCATGTTTCTGGTGCCCAGCAGAAGGCTAAACTGCCTGCCTGCCTGCCCACACCAGGCGCAGGGGACAGGCTTGGCCACCAGCTCTTGTTCCTGGCCAGCACCAGTAGGATGTGGAGGCATGGCAGGAGGTTTTGCTGTGGGAGACCTGTCTGCAGGATGCAGAGGTGCCCATCCAATGGGACTGATCCACTCACAGTGCTCTTGTGTATTCAAAGGAGGCAGAGGCACTGGAGACGGAGGCCAAGCTGTTTGAGGACCTGGAGTTCCAGCAGCTGGAGCGAGAGAGCCACTTTGAAGAAGAGCGCGAGGCACGAGGCCAGCAGCTCCTGCAGAGCCGAGCTGAGTGCCACCGTAGCATTGCCCGCAGGAAGGTAAGGGTGGAGGGGCAGTAGGTCCGTTGTGGCCGGGCTGTGCCCCACGGGTCCGGCATGGCCAGGCTGCATCCCATGGCTCACTAGCAGCCAGCTCATCTCTGCTGCCTGCTCCCCAGGAGCGGGTGGCTGCCCTGGATGCCCAGGCTGCCCAGATTCGGCTTCAGAGTGCCCAGGAGGCCGAGCGCCTGGCCAGGGAGCGGAGCAGCATCCTGCAGCTCCTGCAGAAGGTAATGCCATGATTGTGTGCTCCTGAGGGTGCTCGACGCAGGGGACAAGATCATGCCTGCTCTTGCCAGGTTGCTGGCAGGCAGGGTGAGCTTGGGGGGTGACCGGCCATGCCGGTGCCAGTAACCATCAGCTGCCTCTGACCTGTCACCCCATGCGCAGGAGAAGGAGAAGCTCGTGTCTCTGGAGAGGCGATATCAGCTTGTCACAGGTGGCAGGAGCTTCCCCAAAATGTCCTCGGCTCTCCGAGAGGTAAGTGGGTGGAGGGGGCAATGGTGCTTAGAGCTGCATTCCTGAGCTGCTGTTGCGAGTGAGGATGAGCCTTGTGCACCCCCAGCTTTGCTCTGCAGCAGTTTCTGTGTTCCCAAGCACCTTCTGACCAGAGCCAGGTGCTTCCAGCTGCTCAAAGTCTCTCCATGGGCTCCAGACGCTGGGAGGGAGGGAAGGAAATGCAACAGAGCAGCACATAGGACAACACTGCCTGGGGTCCCATCCTTGTTGGAGAGCAAGCGTGGGGGTGTCTTGGTGCTGGTACAGGGGACTTTTAGGTGGAAGTGAGTTGCCCCATTACCCTGCTCGTGGCTCTGAATGGGGAGCCAGAACCACGATGCCCTCAGGGACTGTGGTGCTGCCTGCCCTGCTGCTGGGAAGAGGCACAGGATGGCAGACTCCCCTCATGCCTGCCTGCAGTGGGACTCCTGCTGCTGCCACCTTGCTGTCTGTGCCCACCTTGCCTACGCGATCTTTCCCATTCAACAGGAGACCCTCCACATCTCAGAAACTTATGAGCTGTTGGAGGGAACTAAGCCCCTGAGCCCCCTGCCAGCAGCAGCTGCCTCCTTAGCTTCTCCTGCCACCTACTCCTACCCCAAGGCACAAGAGGTAACTACCTAGAGGGACTAGCTGCATGTGCTTGCTCGTTTACCACTCCTTGGCTGAGACCCCTTTTGTGGACTGATGTCACCCCCAAGCAGCAGGACAGCCCCACAGCAGCATGGCTGGGGCATTAATCATATAGCTCTCTGGCAGCTGTGCTCATTAACACTCAGTCCCTGATTCCAGGTGCTCTCCTGAGCCCACCGGGCATCCCAGTTCTTGCTGCTGCTGCCCTCTCTTTTAATCCTGGTGCAGCGCTGTGGGGCACGGGCATCCCTGTGCTTCCCCCTAGCCCACTGCTTGCCATCTAGCTGGGCACCTCCTGACAGCATCCTGTAGGGTCCTGCTAGCCTGGCTTTCCCAAAATAAGAGCAAGTCCCCAGCTTTAGTATGTTTGATTCAGAAAGGACGAGGAAGTGGATTTTAAGCTGGCTCAGCACAGCTTGAGGTGCCTCATCCAGAGCTGTTGCACTAGGGAAGACTTGTGGCCAGTGACCATAGAAGATCTTGAGGGATCCCTGTCCCTTGTAGGCACTCAGCAAAGCTGCACTGAAGGCTGGGGCAAGATGGGTGCCAGCACACCTAGCCCAGCTTGAGCACCATGCTTCCTGCATGGTGCTGCACACTGGGGACGCCACGGGCAGCAGGGCAGGGCTGGGGAGGCAGTGTTGGGGCATGAATGCACAGGGAGGTTTGCTCCCACTATGCAGTCAGTGCCATGTTGCAGCACGCGGGTCTAACTCTTCTTCTCCCTTGCTGTGGATTTTTAGGAGTACATGAGGCTGTCTGACGTTTTCAGGTTCTGCAGTAATACACATGGCCCCAGCCTGGACACTAAAGCTTCTGCTGCTGCCCCTGCTGCCGCTCAGTGCTCTTTCTTGCTTGCTGTACCTCCCACAGCCGATGAGGTACCTGCCCCAGAGCATGCTCAAGTTTGCTCCCTCGGGTTGCCCGCTGCATCCCAGGCAGTGAGGAAGCTGCGGACACGCGGCCTCCCTGTGTGCCTTGGTGCTTGGAGCCCACATCTCTCTGGGGTCAGGACACTTGTCTGGCTGCAGCTGAGTGGGGAGCAGAGGCTCAAGCTGCCCAGTCTCCTTGCTGAGGTGCACTTCTTGCCTGCTCTGGATGTAGTGGCAGGGTTCGGGAGCAGAGTGGGTGCCCAACAGTGGGAGGGCAGCCTTTTGTCTGTTGGATGCAGTCCTGGCTGCTCGTCCCAAGCAAGGAGGATGCAGAGCAGGCAGGGACCTGACCCAGTGCCCAGCACCAGGGTGGCTGCAGCACCAACTGCTTTTCCTCCCAGGACAATGAACCCTCCTTTGAGGGTTGGAGCTGCCTGCTCGTTCCTCTGTGCCTGCTTGCCCTTGCTCTTCTCCTGGTTTAATCTGCTTCTCTCTGCCCAGTATGTGACCACTGAGCAACTCTTGGGTATCCTGGGCAGCCTCCACACTCCTGCTGCTTCTCTGCTGGGCTGTACCCCGTCGGCTCCTTCATCCTCAGGCTGTGCTCATCCTCTCCCTCCTCTTCCATCTCTCCCTTCTCCCTTCGTCTCTGCAGAGGTTGGTGCCCTGTTTCCCTCCCTTTGGCCCCTTGCACTTTCCCTGGGAGGTGATGGAGATGCACGGGAAGGGGTGAGCGGCAGATGGAGCTGAGCAGCAGCTTGGGCTCTTGACAGTCTGCACACCCTTGGCTGTCCTGCCTGCTGCTCCACTGCCCCTAGGGCAGGGGGTCTCTGTGCTTGGTCAGCTCTCATGTTCTCGTGAACAGCAAACGGCTCCTCCAGCTGCTGGGACTTAGCCAGGGAGTGCGCAAGATCCCCAGGGGTCTGCGCATTAAGTTCTGGGGGAACGGTGCAGGCACAGGCAGGGATGCTCCAACCTCTTCTCTGTGCATCTGTCCCTCTTGCTGCGTTTGTCCTTCATCCTTTCTTATGCAGCCTCTCTCTCCAGATGGAGCAGCAGATGTTGGGAGGCCCTGTGTGTCTCCCAGCTCTTGATTTAGAGAAGTGGTACCAGGAGGTTATGGCTGGCTTTGAGACCTCCTCTTCCTCTGTCTCTTCTCCTTCTTCCCCTCCTCCGCTTCCAGCTAAAGCTCACTCTTCTCATAAGGCTCTCCAGGTAATCCTGGCTCCCTGCTGCCGAGACTCAGGCTTTGGAGCCGCTGGTTGCAGCAAAAGTGGGGCAATGTGGGGATGTTCCTGTGAACCCTGTACCCTGAGTGCTGCTGGGGCCCTGGCTGCCACAGCAGGCAAAGGCAGAGCAGACCTGTGGCCTAGGGCAGGCAATCTCTGCCTCCTCTTGCCTGGATCCCTGCCAGGATGGCACCGACACAGAGCAGGATCTGAGGAGGGTCAGCAGGGCTCAGCCCTGCTGACAGACAAGCCATCTGTCCAGGGTGCAGTTCCCCCTTGTCTCTCTCACGTCTGTGTCTCTGTGCTCAGGTCTATCGTGCAAAAACAGAGGGTGGTGCTGGTGTCCTCACGCCTCGGATGAAGAGTGGGTCCTCCTCGTCCTCGCAGCTCAACCTCTCCATGCTGGAGCGTAGCCCCTCACCCAAGGTATGGCTGCCAGGGGGATCCAGGCACCCTGGCCATGGCTCACACATGCCTGGTGCCAGCCCCCATCCCCATCCTTGCAGCTGACCACCTGCTGTCCTGCCCAGGGCCCCCCAAGCCCAGCGGGCAGCCTGTCCCGCAACCTGGTGGCCACACTGCAGGACATCGAGAACAAGCGCCAGCTGGCCCTGCAGCAGAAGGGTGAGCTCTGGCTCTGCGTCCTGGCTGTACGGGGTGGTGGGACTTCGGGAGATGCTATCCCCGCTGCCACTTGGGCAATGGAGAAGGGAGCCTGGCTGAGGGTGGCAGTAGCAGCAGTGCTCTGGCAGGATGCAGTGCCTCTCTCACAGTCTCTTGCTTTTCCCCCCTCTCTTTCCTCCTGACCCCTCCACCTGATGGCCTGTCTCCAGCCGAGCTGCTCCCAGCAGAGCCCTTGCAGCCAGGCGATCCACCAGGTAGAGATGTGGGGTGACTTGGACTGCCTAGAGCAGCCCAGAGGCAGCAGCATGGCTGTTTGCTGGCACCTTCTGCCATATATAAGAGGAGCATGACCAGTCCAGGACCCCAGGTGTATTTCGACATCTGCTTAGGGACAGCCCTGTGCATCCCTAACCCGCTAATGCTTTGCCCAGCCTGTTCCTACCAGCCTGGCGCATGTGCCCTCCTGCTCCTGCCTAGAGAGATTGCTGTGCTTGTCAGAGAGTTGTGACAGCAGCTCCCACCTCTGCCCCTACCGTGCCTTCGTGGCTCCAGCAGTGCCTGTAGTGTCTTCTGCCTGTGCCAACCCCCTCCCTCACCATGATGGGGCTCTGAGTGTGGCACATTTAACTTGACATTGTCACCTTCCCATGGCACAGGTCAGCAGGTGATTGAGGAGCAGAAACGGCGGCTCGCAGAGCTGAAGCAGAAAGCAGCTGCTGAGGCACAGTCCCAGTGGGAAGCCCTGCATGGGCAGCCCCCCTTCCCCGCTGCCTTCCCCCGGCTCGTGCACCACTCCATCCTCCACCACCACCGCCCCCATGGTGCCGGGCCCCGGGCTGAGGAGCTGGACCATGCATACGACACACTCAGCCTGGAGAGCTCAGACAGCATGGAGACCAGCATCTCCCTCGGCAACAACTCTGCATGCTCACCTGACAACATCTCCAGGTAACCCTGGGGCCAGCTCGTATGGCCAAGGGACAGCCTGCTCTGCTGGTGTGCTGCTGGCTCAAGGTACTTTCTGCTGGGGCAGCAGCTGTGCCTGTCTTGCAGTGCCAGCGGGATGGAGACAGGGAGGATTGAGGAGATGGAGAAGATGCTGAAGGAGGCACACGAAGAGAAGTCGCGGTTGATGGAGTCCCGGGTGAGTGGGGGCACCAGCACAGTGGCTGGATGGCAAGCAGGTCTCCAGTCCTTGGGCCTGAATGCCTGTGCGTGCTGGCAGGAGCGGGAAATGGAGCTGCGTCAACAGGCGCTGGAGGATGAGCGCTGGCGCCGGGAGCAGTTGGAACGCCGACTGCAGGATGAGACTGTGCGGCGGCAGAAGCTGGTGGAGAAGGAGGTCAAACTGCGGGAGAAGCACTTCTCACAGGTGCGAGGCGGGCTGCCATCCCCCTCTCCCAGCCTGGACAGTGAGGCACACCCAGCTTGCTACTGATGTCCCAGCTCGCAGTGGGGGTACGTGGGTCTTGTCACCATCAGTGGGCTTTGCAGGGCTGTGTTGCTTTTCCAGGCTCGTCCCCTGACACGGTACCTCCCCATCCGCAAGGAGGATTTCAACCTGCGGCTGCACATCGAGTCCTCAGGCCACAACGTTGACACCTGCTACCACATCATCCTGACAGAGAAGATGTGCAAGGGCTACCTGGTCAAGATGGGCGGGAAGATCAAATCTTGGAAGAAGCGTTGGTTTGTCTTTGACCGCATGAAGCGCACCCTCTCATACTACATGGGTGAGTCCCTATGTCGCCTCGTGTCCCCTCCCCGTGCTGTCGCCCATCAACAGTCAACAATGGTTCGTTCTGTCTCTTGGGCAGATAAACATGAGACGAAACTGAAGGGTGTTATCTACTTCCAAGCCATTGAAGAGGTTTACTATGACCATCTTCGCAGTGCTGCAAAGGTGAGAGCCGGGCTCTGCCGCTGCTCCAGTGTCCGCCGGGAGCCCCCGTGGGCATCCCCATTCTCCTGCATTGTCCTCTGTCACGCAGGTAGGAGGTAGTACGGCACTGCATGCCAGGGATGCTCCTGGAATGGTCCATGGCCCCTGATGGTGCCAGCTTCCCCTTCCTGCCAAGGGCAGGACCCCACTGCTAGGTTTTGTGGGGGGACAAGGAAGGGATTGCTGCTGCTCAGGGGGGGCCAGAGTGCTGATTCCATTCTCCCCTCCAGAGCCCCAACCCTGCGCTCACTTTCTGTGTCAAGACCCATGACCGACTCTACTACATGGTGGCACCCTCAGCCGAGGCCATGCGCATCTGGATGGATGTCATCGTCACCGGGGCAGAGGGCTATACCCAGTTCATGAACTGAGGAGGGGTGCTGCGCACCCCAGATCCACCAGCTGGATGGACTTCTGAGCATCCCAAGCAGCAAGGAACTCCTGAGGGGACCACGGTCCGTGCTGTGCCTCATGCCAAGGGCTGTGCACACCGTGGTCATGGACCTGCATTGGGCCCAGCTGGGTGGTACTGAGCATTGCCTGTTCAGGCAAGGGAGTAAGTTTTTTTATGTTGACTTTTTAAAAACAAACTTTATTGGAACAATAGCAAAGTGCTGAAATGTAAAAAGCTGCCAAAGACCTGCTGGGGCCTGAGCTTTCTGCCTTGGGGTGCTAGTTTTGAGGCTGATGCTGATAGTTGCTGCCATAGTGTTCCAGGGAAGCAGACGGTGAGGCCATGCTGTGCTGCCAGCTGGCCCCATGTGGCCAGGACCCCCCCACTGTGATAGACTCAGACCCGTCTTTGTAAACCTTTTGTAACTTCGGATCGTTGTCCCCCGTGTGCCGGGGCCAGATGGCGATTGCGGTGCAGACTGCCCAGTCATAAAGCATTTCGTGAACCACGCTGTCCCTTCTGTGTGGCCTCTGAGCTGGCAGCACGCTCCAGACATACCAGAGTCTGCCCCTGGGCTAGGGGGACGGACGGGGGGCACTGGGTAGGGGCTGGGAGTGAGCTGAGGGGCACGGCATCGTGCATAAGAGATGGTGGGGGCCGCAGGCAGGTGCAGGAGACACCAGCAGGAAGCGACCGGAACAGCGGGACGGGGAGGCGCCAATGGAAGGGGCGGAGCCCGAAAGAGGCGGGGCTCTGGGGACGCGCCGGGCCGGGCTGAGTCCACGCGAGCCGTGCCGAGCCCGAACCGAATCCGAGCAGTGCCGAACCCGAGTCAAGCCAAAACCGGGGCCGAGCCGAGCCGAGCGAAGGCGGGACCAGGGCGGGCTCTGAGGGCGTGGTCTATGAGGGGGCTTGGCCTGGCGACGGCTTGGCCGCGAGGCGCCTCTCGGCCGCCAGGGGGCGCACAGGGTGCAGGCGAATCGCACGTGGCTCGGTTGCCTTGCGGCGCGCGCGCAAGCGCACGCGTGATGCCAGCACGCGCGCCCCTCGGGCCGGTCCCCGCGGCCCCGCCCCCGGTACGCTCGGCCAATGGGGCCGCGGCTCCCGTTCATGACTGCTTCCGGCTTCCCCCGACGTGGCCCAATGGACGCGCGCGCGNCGGCGGGGCTGCTCCGCGCGCCGGGTCGGGCCGAGTCGAGTCCAGCCGAGCCGACCAGTGCCGAGCCTAACCGAACCCAGTCGAGTCCAGCAGGGCCGCGCTAAGCTGAGCCGAGTCCAGCCGAGCGGTGCCGAGCATGGCGCGGTTGCCCGGCTGGGCGCTGCCCTGGCTGCTTCTCTTCTGGCTCTTGCCTGCCGCAGGTACGTGCGGAGCAGTGCGGGGAGGCGGCGGCTCCCCGAGCTGTCCCAGCCTGGGCCGCGAGCCGGCGGGGAGGAGCGGCCGGTACTTAAGTGCCGCCCCAGCGCCCTGTCCGGGCACGTCCCTGTCTTGGCCGCCCACACCGGGAGCAGGTTCTCAACCGAGGGTTTGTTTCCAGAGCCGGTGGCGGTGATGTCGGTGGACGTGGGCAGCGAGTCGATGAAGATCGCCATCGTGAAGCCTGGGGTGCCCATGGAGATCGTCCTGAACAAGTGAGCGGCTGTTCCAGTGCGCCGAGTGCTGCCGTGGGAGGTGTACCGGAGGGGATCCGGTCTGTCCTGCCGCGGCTGTAGGGCCCCCCACCAGCGGCGGGAGCGGGCGGGAAGTGAGGGTGGCTGGGACTCGGCCATCCCTGTTCCTCCGTTGCCAGAGGAAGGCTCCCATCCTCTCACGCAGGGTTGTGACTCACTCTTGCCCCAGGTGGGCAGCTGCGGGGCATCGTCCAGGGCAGTTTGTTAACTCACCTTTGAGGTGTTTGGGTGCGCTTTGGGCGCCTTTCGAGCGAGTGCTGAAAGCCCACGTGGTTAAGGACATGTTGTGGTGCAAGTCCAAAAGAGCACCCAGTTCCCACCTGTCCCCTGATTCTTAGTTCCCCACAAGGGAGCCCAGGGCCAGGTTTGTTTTGCTGCAGCTGTTCAGAGCCCAGGCTTGTAACGCAGGTAAATCTCTTCTTGTACTCAGCTGCTGCTGCAGCCCATCCTCAAGCCACTGAGTGAAGAATCTGCAGGTGAGAGAGGACATAGGATCAGGAATGTCCTCGGTTTCTGGGAGTTTGGAGATAACAAGGAGATTTCCCACCCACCTCCCTGAAATTCGGCAGTCATAGAATGAGGGAACTGTCTTGCCTTGCTTATGGGTGGAGGAAAGCAAAAATAAAGTCTTATCAAAGCACTGGAGGGGGTAGGGAGGGCTTCTGTGGTAGCCCCTCAGCTGACAAGGAGCTGGCCCCCCTCTCCACAGCAGGTATCCAAGCACCCTCCCTTAGTCCTTCTGGAATGGGAGCAACCTCCTTCCTCACTGGAGACTGGAATGTTCACCTGTTTCAACTGGTTTATTCCTCCCTCTCTCTCCTCAGGGAGTCACGAAGGAAAACACCCGTGGCTGTTTCCTTGAAGGAGAATGAGCGTCTCTTTGGTGATAGCGCGCTGGGGATGGTAAGAGTTCCTGTTCGCAGAATACATGTATCCCACATTGTGATAAATGCCCAAGCCGGTGTTTTAGTGTTGTCCTGTGCCTCTCATCTTCTTGATGTGTTATTGGCTCTGTATAGTGGCTGTGTGCTTCTACTCCCATAGCAAGAGCTGTTCTCCACATAGTCTGAGAGGGGTTGGTTGGAGAACAGCGTAGCTGAAGGGATGCAAATGGGTAATGTGAGGTTTTTTTCTTCTGCAGTCCATAAGGACACCCAAGGCGGCATTCCGATACTTCCAGGATCTGCTGGGTAAGCGGATTGATAATCCCCATGTGGCACTGTACCAGTCCCGATTCCCGGAGCATGAGCTGGTGAAGGATGAGACAAGACAGACTGTTATCTTCAAGTTGTCTCCGTAAGTGGCTGCTTTTAGGTTCTTTGTGGGATGGGCTTTGGCTGCCAGGCTTCTGCAGCTCACTGTTGATGCCATAATTTTCTTTCCCATTGTAGAACAATGCAGTATTCTCCTGAGGAGATGCTGGGGATGGTCCTGAACTATTCACGTGGTCTGGCTGAGGAATTTGCAGGTTGGAACAATTTAGCTTTTTCTTGTCTGTATGTGTGTGTGTTTGTCCATTATAAGATTCGAGTAGAGACCAAAAGCATTCAGAAACCCAGGGTTTTTAGAAACAGGATGTTGGTTCTCTCCAGCTGTAGCCTGTAAGCAAGACTTAGCAGCTCTCCAGTTATCGTTTGTTTCTAATATGATGCAAGTTTGGGATCTTAATCCTACTGCTGGGGGCAGACACCCCATTTACCGCCTAGCCTTGCAATGAAGGAGCCTTACAGGCAGTCTCTGGAGAAAAATGTTTTCTTTCTCACATGTGTGATCAGAGTGGAGGCACATGGGAGGTGGCTGCAGGGGAGGGTGGAAGTGGCTCTGTGAAGGCTATGCTGTAGCTGTTCTGGATGGAGACTTGTAGCTGGAGCTGAACTAAAAGAGCAAAAATGGCCCTTTGCTGTGAAACTTGCTAACAGAGGAGAGGCTGTCATGCGTATTTCATGCTGTGTTGCTAATGAAATACCATAGTAATGAAAACTGGATAAATTACTGGGAGGCTTTGTCATGTGGTCAGTGATGCTACAGCCAGTCCAAAGACTTTTTACTGGAGAGTGAATATGGTCGTGTAACAGCGTAAGGCTCCATGAATATAGTATTTGTTGAAATGGAAGGCTACCCAGAGCATCTGAGAGTATCCTGACACGTGAAAGAGAGGTCAGTAGACTTGTGGCTTTGTGCGAATCTGCCAGGTCTGCTTGGTTTCAGCAGGATACAGATATTCGTCCCTAGGGATACTGGCTGCTGCTGCAGGATTACATTCTGTACGAGTCTTCACCTTGGGTCCTCTGGGTTTGCTGCTGTCACTCCATCTCAACAAGTCTTTGCATGTGGCTTACACTGATGCAGAGTTCCCTGCAACTGTTTCAGAGCAGCCCATCAAAGATGCAGTGATCACAGTTCCTGCCTACTTCAACCAAGCGGAGAGGAGAGCAGTTCTGCATGCTGCCCGCATGGCTGACCTCAAGGTGCTGCAGCTGATCAATGACAACACAGCTGTAGCATTGAACTATGGAGTTTT
Organism: Rhagologus leucostigma; assembly: GCA_013397725.1. Taxonomy (NCBI): domain Eukaryota; kingdom Metazoa; phylum Chordata; class Aves; order Passeriformes; genus Rhagologus; species Rhagologus leucostigma. The sequence goes on along the minus strand of VZTD01001038.1, from coordinate 178,438 downwards.
TAGGAGGAAAGACATCAATGCCACGGCACAGGTAGGTGCATTTGGGAGATGTGGAGAGTCCTGCCAAGTCACCTGCAAGCAGGGAAGAAAGTGCTGCAGAAAAATATCCAAAGAACTTAAAGTGGACTCTGCTGGTCAGCCAGTCTCCTCTGTTTTCACGTGTTCATCAACAAGACAAAGAAATTAAACTCTGTGTGCATATGTTGAAGCCTGAAAGCTTCTGGAGTGAGGTGCTGGGAGTTCCCATTTTGTAAACCTGTATTTGTTCCTTGCTCATCAACTGGGGGAAATAACAGCAGCAATTACTTGAAGTATTGGAACACTGACTCAGAAGCGCTTGATTTTCCTGAGGCTGAAGAAAGAGCAAAACTTTCGGTTTTGAGCTATGAAATAGATGAGAAGTTTTCTTGTCTCCTTCTGTCAGACGTGACCCTGAACATCTGTGTCTGGTCAAAGTATGAGTCCTGCCCTTAGGGTATAAAGTCAGTCCAGGGAGTGGATAGTTGTGGCCTGTATCACACTGAGAGGGTTCTTTCCTTATTCATGGGGGATATCCAGGTGTTTCTGCTTCACTGTTGCAGCTTTTCTTTTCAGAATATCATGTTTTACGACATGGGAGCAGGAAGCACCGTTTGTACTATTGTTACGTATCAGACAGTGAAAACTAAGGACTCGGGAACCCAGCCTCAATTGCAGATCCAGGGCATTGGGTAAGAATTCCACACGAGTTGCACAAACCCCACAGGTCTCAGGAAAGAAACCATTTGTTTCACAATCTCTTCATCATGTAGAATTTTGCAGTGAGGCTTCAGTACAGTAATTTGGATGGCTGAGGAGGAAACATTCAGAGTGAGAAGGCTCCAGTTGGGAATAATTTTGGTGTTGCTGTCTTGTGCAGAAGGTAACCGAGAACTTCCAGGAGCCCAGGAGGGAACCAGTGTACTTAGTTTGCTTTAGGCTTACTTTTTGATAGCCTCAAGCCATATAAGCCTATTCCATTTCATGTAACCTATACAGAGTGTGTCAGTTTGAAAAAGAGGAATATACTTCTGGAGAGGAATGAAAATGCAGTGTACTTAATGCATTGCCAGATAAAGAGGGGGAGTGCTGTGCATACCCAGCCCTGCAATTTTAACTCCAAAGCATTTATATTTCTGTTTTCAAGAAAATACCTGGGACCTGATACCGTTGTCTTTTGGCTTCTCAGCTGTTTGACATGCTTGGCAATATGGCATTTACCTGAAATGTAATGAAATTTCCTGTTGAAAGGCTGTTGTGGTGATGAATCTCTTCTTTCTATCTTTCTTTCATTATGTGTTATTTTGGGGACAACTATTGTTCTTTCACAGTCATCACAGCTGATAATACTGCTGCTACTTTTGACCACTTGCTGCTCTGTGTATTTGTGAAATAATGCATAACATTTGTTTGTATTTCAATTTGGTTTCGGTTATTACATCTCTGTTCTTTCTTCTGCTCAGGTTTGATCGTACTCTTGGAGGTTTAGAGATGGAGCTTCGTCTCCGGGACTACTTGGCAAAACTCTTTAATGAGCAGCACGCTTCAAAAGACGTCCGGAAGAATCCTCGGGCCATGGCCAAGCTGCTGAAGGAGGCCAACCGCCTGAAAACTGTGCTGAGTGCGAATGCCGACCACATGGCGCAGGTCTGACCTTCTGCTGGGGGTTCCTGCTCTTTTTGGGCTAAGTGTGGGGTGGGTTGAGGACTGGTGTAAGGGAACACTGTCCCTCTGCAGCGCAGGTCTGCTGAGGAGCATCGCTCCCGGTGGTCCCTCTCAGCTTGTGCCCGCTTGGTAGCACCGGTGATTGAGTGGATTGAAGAAGAGTTATTCGTGTCAAGTGTGTTAAATAAACTTTCACTGAGAGAAGCTGTTCGTTACACCCATGTTCCATCCTCTCATCACCTTAGCAATGGTAGGGTTCAGATGAGTGTGGTCAGGTCTGTTGTGTGTTACAAAAGCCAGAACTTTTTGCACACTAGGCAAAGATTTTGCTTGGAGGATGCTCCACAATTAATTTCATTTTGGCTGGTATTTTTTTTTCTGGACAGATTGAGGGACTACTGGATGACATAGACTTCAAAGCCAAGGTCTCAAGACAAGAATTTGAGGATTTGTGCTCTGACTTGTTCAAGCGCGTCCCAGGACCTGTGCAGCAGGCTCTGAGTAGCGCAGAGATGAACATGGTATGTTTACGAAAATTACCAACCCTGAAGCTTCTGTGTGTGGAGCTGCTGTCACATCATGATTGAGGCATCAGCGGTTGTGTTATCAGGACTGTTGGGAGGTAGATGCCTGCTATTGTGACAGTGATGTTGATGCTACAGAGAGTTTGCCTGCTGCAATGTCAAGCCGGAGTGTGTCACACTTCCCCTGCACTATCCACCAGAAATTAACGACTTGGAGGAGGGGCTTCTTTCTCTTAAAACACTTTACTCTTGTGCTGTAGGTTTGAAATAATGATCTTTCCTCTTCTTGTCTTGGATACTGGTTTTGGTCTCACTCCTGAAGTTTTAACTGAATGAGTCTGAAAACAGAATTATTGGTGTTCGGGCTTCTCCTTTGCACACTCCCTGAAGGGAGCCCTGTTGTGGGCTGCAGTTCGACCAAACCTGAGGCAGTCCTTTGGAGGGAGTCACTGCAAGGTTAAATGCTCACTTTCCAGGGTGCCACGACTCTCTTGAGCAGCTTTGGGCTCTGATATTCAATGCAAGACACTGAGTTACCTCTTAGAGTGTGGATTTCTGTCTGTTCTGGTCCCACTGGCTCTTGGGGTCACTGTCTCCTCTGGCATTGAACTATAGTTTGTCTAATTTTGAATCAAGCCCCATGTTTCAGGTGGCTTGAAGCCACAGTCACATTGTCACTGTTTGACAGACCTGAGCCCAGGTGCCTCGTTGTTGGCACGGCTGATGTCCGTCTGAGATCTGTTGGGCTCTGGCCTGCACGGGGACAGCAGGGTGTACTGTGGGTGCTCTCAGAGCACCATGTCAGCACGTGGTGACCGGGCAAAGAGCATAAGGAAGCCCTGGACTTAGCTTTCCAAAATTGCTTTCTTAAGACAAGGTGACTGTTTCCAATCCCTAGGATGGAATTGACCAGGTGATTCTAGTTGGCGGTGCCACACGGGTCCCCAAAGTGCAGGAGATTTTGCTGAAAGCTGTGGGCAAGTGAGTATGTGAGGCCCCCTTCTAGTCTGTCTCCCATTGACAAGCTGCTGCTTATGGAGAGGCTGCAAACTTCATGTCTGTTGCTTTTGCCTTCGTAGAGAAGAGCTGGGCAAGAATATCAATGCCGATGAGGCTGCTGCTATGGGTGCAGTCTACCAGGCAGCTGCTCTGAGCAAAGCCTTTAAAGTGAAGCCCTTCATTGTTCGGGATGCTGCTGTGTTTCCTATCCAGGTAACCTTTGGCTTTCCTTCTCTTGTGCAAGGTACAGGGCTGTGCTGGGATAAACGATCCAGGTTGGAACCTGTCGGCTTCCTTTGAGTATGGAAGCTCTGGAGATCTTTCTGCCAATCTAGTAAAGAAAGCAGAAGGAAGTCTTCTGTATAACAGAAATGCAGTATCCAAGGAGCCAGGCGTATGCAAATATCAGCTGAGGAATATTTGCCTGCCCCCCAACTTTTGCATGAGGCAGAGCAGCCAAACGCTGCTGATGTAAGATGCCACAGTTTGCAGTTGCCGAGTCTTATTTTTTCTTTGTGATGCAGGTGGAGTTTACTCGTGAAGTTGAGGAGGATGATAAATCCAGGAGTTTAAAGCATAACAAGAGGATTTTGTTCCAGCGCATGGCGCCCTATCCCCAGCGCAAAGTAATCACCTTCAACCGCTACACAGATGACTTTGAGTTCTATGTCAACTATGGAGATCTGACATTCCTGAACCAGGATGACCTGCGGTGAGTCAAGCCCAGCACCCGAGCCGGCAGCTGTGTGGCAATGCAACTTGCCTGGCTGGAAACATATTGCCAGTGTGTCTGACTGGCAAATCTGTTCTCCGAGCTGCATGTCCTTTAGCAAACCGAGCCCTGCCAGTTTCTGCTTTTTGCAATTGCCCATCGCCGCCAGCATGAGCAGGGATTGGCTGTTCTGCAGCACTGTTATCCTGAGTTCTTTCTCTGCTTTTGTCTCTGTGTCATCAGAGTTTTTGGTTCTCTCAATCTCACTACTGTGAGGCTAAAGGGAGTTGGAGACAGTTTCAAGAAGCACTCGGACTATGAATCCAAAGGCATCAAAGCACACTTCAACATGGATGACAGTGGTGTACTGAGTCTTGACCGGGTAAGCACCACCTATTGGGGTGGTTGTCAGCTGATAGATTTTTCAATTCTGTCCCTGTCTCTGGTCCCCGCTTAAAACTAATCCTGAGCTTCTATTTCCAAGGTGGAATCTGTGTTTGAGACTTTGCTGGAAGACAAGCTGGAGGAGGAGTCAACACTGACAAGTAAATGCTGAATTTTGATATTCATACTGACTGTTTCGTTACCTGTAGTGGCTGAGAGAACTACAAGCGTCATGTTTCTTTGGGTTTGGGGTGTGGAAGTTACGCAGTCTGACTGTATGTGTGGCTGGCTGTGCACACAAGGACGTGGAGGGAGGTTGGAGAAGGATGAATCTGGAGTGTGTGAAGCTCACCTACACCACCAAGGGAGCCCCTTGGTGATCACTGTGGTTGTGAGGGGAAGGACTGAGAGCTGAAGATGACTTTCTTCCTCTGGATACGTAACATTCTGAATTTTTCTCTCCCATCAACAGAACTTGGAAACACCATCTCAAGCCTGTTTGGGGGTGGTGGCCCTACACCAGAGACCGGAGAGAACCTGACAGACTCAGTTCAGGTGAGCCCCAGGGTGACTGCTACACGAAGGAAGCCCTTTTGTCTTGCTGTGGCAATTATGTAGAATTACCTGTTCTGTGAAACACTGTGGAATTTCTGCATTTAAAACACTGTTTTGCTTTCCCCTTTACTTGCTTGTGATGACCAGGAAGAGGAAGAGAGCCTAGCAGAAACAGGTAAAGAAGAGCAGGGGGAGAAACAAGACCAGAAAAGCAGTACTGTAGATGCCGGTGAAGAGCAGGGACAAGAGAAAAAGCAGTCTTCAGGTCAAGCAGAAACTGCCTCTTCGAAAGTAGAGTCACAGAGAAAGGAAGAAGGCGAGAAATTAGAGCCTCAGGTGAGCATCAGACTGAAGGAATGGGACTGGTTTTAGTACCTAAGAAATGGCATTTCCTCAGTGAAATTCTCCCTTCTCTGAAGTGCCCTGCCTTTAAAAAAAGTTGCAGAATCTGAAGATCTGTTCCCTTGCTTGAGAACATACTTTGTGTTACAGGGTCCCAAAGAAAATAGAGAAACTACAAAAGAGGAAGAACCTTCCAAAAGTTCCAGTGACAGCACAGCTACCAAAACTGAGGAAGAGAAGATCAAAGCGCCCAAGAAGCAGAAACTTGTCCATGAGATCACCATGGAGCTGGATGTAAATGATGTGCCTGACCTGGTGGAAGATGAACTGAAGAGCTCGATGAAAAAGTAGGTTTGAAATGACTCTGCTAAGTTAGAACTCTAGATAAAGAAAGTGAATTGCTTTGGAATGGTGATGGCTCACATAGAGCACTGCTGACCTCAGAAGATGGTGTGTGATGTGCTGCTCAACCAAAGGCACTTGCTACCTTTGATTTCTGTTCTCTTTGCATGTTAGACTCCAAGATTTGACGATCAGAGATCTAGAGAAACAGGAAAGAGAAAAATCGGCGAACAGCTTGGAGTCATTCATCTTTGAGACCCAGGTAAGAGAGGGATATAACGAAATGAGAATTCCAGGAGAGCAGTAGAAGCGTTTTGCACAGCTTTTGGCTGATCTGAGTGCAGGGGAGTTGTTTGAGCTGGGGGAAGCTGATTTGAAGAGCCCAGGGTTTGTCTTTCAGTCACTTTTTCTAATGCTATTAGGCTTCCCTGGCCCTTGTTTCCTCAATACAAAATGAGCCTTCCCTTCAGCATGTCTAACACATTGAACAATTGCCCCCAGACTGTAAAGAAACTACAGCTTCTCAGGAACTGTTGTGCCGAAGGAGCGACTAGTGTTAAGTGTGTGTGAAATAATGACTGTTGCAGCGTTACCATCATGGGATGTGGGTGTATCTATACCTGGTGTATTACCATTATGGTCCTGGCAATGCTAGGAGCAGAGCTCAGATTTGGGAGGGTGTAGGCAGCACCCCAGCCCAGTTGTGAGTGCTCTGGTTGTTTTATGCTTCCAGGCTCAGTGGTGTTTGACCAGAGTGCTTGCTCTGTTTTTTCAGGACAAGCTTTACCAAGAGGAGTATCAGTTTGTCTCAACGGAAGAGCAGAGAGAAGAAATTTCCAAAAAGCTTAGTGAGGCTTCCAGTTGGATGGAGGAGGAGGGCTATGCAGCTGCAACAAAGGTATTGCTGCATGCAATCAGGATACCAGTCAGCTGTCACTGACATGGAAATGACCACAGAGGCTGACAGAACCTTTGTAATCTGGTTCTTGAGAGTTTCCTCAGTGCCTTATGCACAGAACAAAATGAGAAGTTGTTCCAGCCATGGATGTTTCTACAAGAGCTTCAGCAGGAACCTGTTGATTCCACTGAAAACTTAGTCATGTGGCTCTTTTTACTGTGCTGGACTGGTTGATAGAGTGAACAACAAATGCAGTTATGACTTCTGAAGTTGCCAGTGTTAGACAGTGGTCAAACTAACTGCCTCCTTTCTTCTCTCCCCCATTTTCAGGAGCTGAAAGACAGGCTTTCAGAGCTGAAAAAGCTTTGTAGGAACCTTTTCTTCCGTGTTGAGGAAAGGAGAAAGTGGCCAGAACGCCTGGCTGCTCTGGAAAGTCTACTCAATCACTCCACCATCTTCCTCAGGTAAGGGCAGGCTTTTGGGAAGGAATGTCGTGCAACTGGTCATGTAGGAGCTGCCAGTAGAATGAGACCAGAGCGAGTGTGGTCTGAAAGCCAGTGGCACTTCCTGAGAAAAGGCGAGCAGAACTCTGCTCCCTGGTGTCCTGTTCTGCAGTACCTGTGAACAGGCGCACGTGAGCTCTGTCCAAAATGGGGGGGCAGGAAGGGTCCAGCGTGGTGGTTGTGATGTTTTTGTATTACTGGAGCTGTAACCACAGAGTTGCCAAGGTGCAGTCTGCTTGGCTTAACAAAAGTAAGCTTTCTTATCTACAAGGGGAGCCCGAATGATTCCGGAGTCTGACCAGATATTCACAGAAGTGGAACTGAGTACACTGGAAAAAGCCATCAATGAAACAACGGTACTAAAGGATGGAGTCATGCTGGGGGAGGGTGGGGTGGCAGTTTGGGTTATGTTTCCTGCCCTATACTTTCACTCAAGGACATGGAGTAGATTGTGCATGTTTTGTTTTCATGTCACCAGCAAACCTTTTATATGCTTCAGTGTTTCCTAATGCCCAGCCTGACCCCATCGTGTCTGGGGGGAGTAGTGGTTCCTGTGTTGCATGTGGAATTGTCTCTGGAGTAGGGGTGGAGCCCAGTGATCTCACTGCACTTGGTTTTTAAAGGCAGGCGCTGGGTTTTGTTTCTCTTTGTCCTGTGTCTGGGTAGCTGGGAGGCTGGTGGACATGTAGCACAGAGGAGAGCTGTCCTGAGTAAAGCAGAATAGCCAGGGGCAGTGACTTTGAGATACTGTGATATACAGCAGTTCCTGGAACCCAGAAGCATTCCAAAAGCACCTCTTCCCTCACGTCCCACAGATTTGGAAAAATGAGACGCTGGCTGAACAGAACAAGCTCACTCCTACTGAGAAACCTGTGCTGCTCTCTAAAGATATAGAGTTCAAGATAGCCGCCCTGGACAGGGAAGTGCAGTATCTCCTGAATAAAGCCAAGTTTGCAAAACCCAAACCCAAAAGGGAGAAGAACGCCACAAAAACTGATTCAGGCAAGAATACTACAGCAGCCCCTGAGACTGAGAATACTATCCCTCCCACGGAGGGGAAACAAGAAGGTAAGTAGCAGGCTGGGAGCATGTATGTTATAATTGCCACATGTAACACATGGTGTTTCTCTTGATTGAAACGGAGCTAAAGAAGGGAGGACAATAGTTAACTGTGAGATTGAGTTTGCTCTTAATTTTCAAAGACAGCTGGGAAAATCTATGTATTGCAGTGTCCTTTTCCCCCCACCATTTGTTAGGGTTTTTTTGTAAAGAAACAGAAATTATTTATACATTTCCCAGGTTAGTCAGTAGCTGTCTTGCTGGCTGGTTGGCTTCTAGGAAAGATAAGCCATTGACTGCACTTCAGTGTGCGGAGCCAAATACTCAAGGTCCTGTCCTAGATCAATGAGTAGAATGAATTGTTGATTAGAAACGTTTGTGGCCTAGATGGAGCACAGGAATAAAAAATCTCTTGGGGCACTAGGACTTACAGGTTTTTTTAACTTTCTAAGATCCTCAGGTCCCAAGTGCCCTGGTCCTTTTAAATCTGGAGTGCTGTTTGTCAGCATTCCTGCCGGTTCCTCTGGTCTGAGCAAGGGATCCTGCTCATAGTCACAGCTCCAAAGGTCGCCTGCCTGTGCAACCAGTCGGTCTCCAGGGCTTCTGGGGACATAAAGCCTGGCACTGAGGGGAATACGGAGCAGTTTTGTGGTGCTTCTCTGAGTGTTGTAGAGTGATCTGCTGTGAGAGCGAACTATTACAGTCCTGCTGAGGCACCCACAGCTGGCTGGTTTAACCTCACTGTTACCTAATCTCTTTGCACTTTGTCTCCTGTGTGTTCTCCCTTGACTTTTGTTTCTTTCTGCTTTAAACATAGACAAACCAGAGGATATTGATCCAGCCAAGGAACCCCCTACAGCTGAGAAAGCAGCAATAGATGATAAGCCTGGATCAGACTCCGGTGGGTAAATGTTTTGCTAACGATCTGGAACTTGGGAGCTGCAAGTAAAGGGGGCTGGGGGCTCCTTTGCAGATTTTTAGCTGTAAGAGGCAGTAGGATGGTAGAACTCCTGAATTTTTTCAAACCCCAACTGATTCTGGTTTGCAGAATTAACTATGCTGATCCATAGTTAATTCTGCAAACAGGAAGACAAATTTTGGTTCCTTGCTGTTCCTATGTTTTTGTTGTTCAGAGTGCAATTGTTATGCACCGCTGCTGCTTTGTGCCCCTGTCCCTGCAGTTTGCAGCCAGTCCTATGGCTGTGAGACTGGCTCTGCTTGGGAGCTGCTGTGGCCCTCCTGCTGGTAGGGCAGCACTGTTAATAGGGGCAGAGAGTTCATGTCTTCAGCTCCATGGAGCTGAGTATCAACCCCCAAAACCTCTGTACCATGGACTGCAAGTTTTCTGGCAAATTTTGCGGATGCTGGAGACTCTCAGTGCTGCTTTGCACACTGTGAGAACCACTGCAGTGTGAAACTGAGTTTGCTTCATTACACAGGGTCCAAAAAAGAGAAGGCAGAAGCTGGAGGAGAAAGCAGGAAAAACGATGAATTGTAACACCCTGAAATCCCACGAGTGTCAGCATCTATTTATTTCATAGTTACTTTCTTGTTTTTCTTACGGACCTGGTTAGTCATGATGTAAATGGAACACAACAAGAGTCTGACAACACAATGGGATAGAGATGTAAATTTATTTTTTTGTTCTTTCTGTGGATTTTGCCTCTACTAACTTAGCGAATTGGTTTTTGTTTTTCTTTTATTATGTGTGGCAGAGTGCCCACCAAGAATTGTCTCTGTTTCAGTGCAGAAGTCACCAAAGTGACTTTCCTGTGGGGAGAAAGCAGTAAAGAAACATCTTAAGGTTTAGGAAGTAACTTGGAACATAAACTCTGTGTGTCCCACCTCTTGTGAAGATGACTGCAGAAGGATATGGACCTGAAATGCTGTTGTCTTTGCACATGAGGCCCTGACTTAAGAGCAAATGTGCGATTTCAATTGGTGGGAGGTGTATTAATATTTGGATTCATGGGAAGGCGGAACAGAATTGGGAAGGCAGATGATCTGTGCTTTGAGATATGGCTGTTTTCCATAGGCTGTTTGTTAAAACTATCTGCGCTCTGTAGCAGAGTCCAAAAACCATGAAGTGAGACTTGACAAAAAGATTCTGTTTATAGTTTTAAAAGTTCCGAAAAGGCAACATTGAATGCAGAGGAGAGGGAAAGATGGGCAGTGTTGGCACATCCTGTAGTCAGTCACAAGGACAGTGATACGAATCAAATAACCCAACCTGGAAAGTCTAATGGCAACTGCCCTCCTTCCTCTGTGTTTTGTGCACTCGGACCGACTTAATCGTGTGACCTTCCCCATCCCTGGCCGTGACTTCCTGCCTCCTCGGACCGTCCCTGCTGCTGCCACACACATGAGTGGGGTCCGACGGCTGCGAATGTGCATCTGACATTGTTCTCCATTCTGGCCTCTTCAACCAAAAATAAACATTACACTTCCTGACAGGCTGTGCAAAGCGGTGCCCTGTGTGCCGGGAGCTGCGGGCGGTGCCGGGGTGGCGGGGGCGGTGCCGGGGCGGGACTTCCGCGGGGCGGTTTGTGGGGTACACGCTGTATTACTTCAACCGTAAAACCTTCTCGTTCGTCATGCCCGCCGTCATGGCCGAGGTGCCGCTGGGAAAGGACGACCTGGGTGAGTGTCCGTCCCGGGCCCCGCCGCCCTGCCGGCCCGGAGGTGGCCGTGCCGCGGGCTGAGGCACCCCCGGGCTCTGCCCGCCGCAGGTCTTATCACCAGCAGCCAGTCTGCAGCCTACGCCATCAGCAAGTTCATCAGCGGCGTCCTTTCCGACCAGATGAGCGCCCGCTGGCTCTTCTCCTCCGGCCTCCTCATGGTGGGCTTGGTCAACGTGGTCTTCTCCTGGAGCTCCACCGTCATGGCCTTCGCCGGGCTCTGGTTCCTCAACGGCCTGGCCCAGGGGCTGGGCTGGCCGCCCTGCGGGAAGATCCTGCGGAAGGTGAGTGCTGGGAAAGGTGGGGGAACTTGCCGCTGCTCTCTTGACCTGTCCTGGCATCAGGGCTGTGCAGACCATGCTTGCTCAGAATCCAGAGGGACTTGCAGCTTTTCCCACTCCCTTCCAGCCAAGGAGGTCTAGAGCACTATCTGCATTCTGCTGCCTGTGGAACAAGTTTCTGTGCACGGGGATCTGCTTATTCTAGCAAAGATTCGGTCTGTAGCCCTTGCCTCTGTGTGTCTTGAGTCTAGCTCAGTTCGGTGAGTAACATCTCTTGGTAGCAGAGTTCTGCTCTGTAGAGGCGGACTTTGTTGGAATTAAGTATTTTAGACGTGGACACACAGGACTGCTTGTCTCTGCTGCTGCAGGTCAGGGTTTGCTGTGGGTCGGGGGGCAATGAGCACAGTTCCATCTGCATGCTTGGGCAGCTCGGGAATTCCAAGTCACAGGTGATTCAGGTAGAAAACTGGGTAAGATGGAGGAACAGCGTGAAATGAGTCTCTAAGCTGTGTGTACTTGGGGTTTGTGACAATCTAAAGGAACAGACTGATTTTCTCCCTAGGACAGAAGGAAAGGAGGTTGATTAGCTTTATGCTGATCCCTCATGGAAGATGTAAAATCCAGGAATGAATGTACTGCATCTACTTGTGGGGCGGGGTGGGGAAGAGATAAACAACTTCATTGCCCTTCTGCGGGGCACCTAGCCTCCCCTAACTGACGAGGAGAGGGCTGTCCAGGACAGTTGAATGCACAGAAAAGAAGGGCCCAAATAACAGAAATATCAGCCGTGGTGTTTTCTGAAGATGTTCATGAACGTAGATCTCAGACATTTTCCTGCTGACAAGAACCACCCAAGTGGTTCTGGCTCCAAGTGCTCATTGCAATGCGGAGCCCGTCATGTCTGATACTTAATACAACAACGAGTCCTAAAGTTACCCTGTGACTCTCTGCGTATCCATCCAAGTTCCTGAGCCAGCAGACCTCTCCAGGAGGACACTGTTCCTAGCAAGTGAGTACACAGAACTGTGTGCTCTTAAACTTGCCTCTCCTGCCCCACGTCTCAGTTTCCTGGTCGGTAAATGGAAATAACTTTGAGCTGGCTCACAGTGTGAGCACCTGTCAAGCTCTTATGGCTGACACTTGAGTAACATTTGGAGTTGCCTGCATGACTAAAGTAGCGAAGTGGGGGTGCCCCCTCTACCTGCTTTTGGAGTTCTGTGTCTGAATTGCCCCAACCCCACATCATGGGCCTCAAGGGAGGGTTTTCAGGTGTGCTGTCACTCTCTTACACCTAATGCTGTTTGTCTTCTTGTTGCACAGTGGTTTGAGCCTTCCCAGTTTGGGACTTGGTGGGCAATCCTGTCTACAAGCATGAACTTGGCTGGAGGCTTAGGCCCCATTGTCGCTGCTCTCATGTCTATGAACTACGATTGGCGCAAGACTTTGTCCTTCTCTGGCTTCACCTGCGTGGTCGTTTCTTTTGTTTGCCTTGTCCTGATTAAAAACGAGCCATCGGATGTTGGGCTGCCCAACATTGAACAAGGAGCCAAGAAAGGGAAGAAAGGTGAGCATGTGACTTCGATGCAAGCAGGCAGCTGCAGGAGAAGATGCGGTGCCTTCTGTCTGTATTCTGGTACAAGTGTGTCGTTCTCAGCATACTGACACCCCCATCCTCCCCAGTTTCTGAAATCACAGCTTTGCAGGCATGTGGTAAGGGGTTGATTTTGGCAGCTTTATTCTGGTAATTGAAGGTAGAAATGGTATAAACCAAGGCCCACTGTGATCTTGTGGGAAGGGGCTGATGTAGGAATTCCTGAGACTGTGACAGAGCAGGGGAAAAGCCTGCTGTTAGCCCTCTGTTAGCCTTGCTCCTTAGCCTGCCAGCAGCCACCTGTGTGTTGCTGAGATGCTCGTGGCTCACAGCTGGCTCTCCCCATGTATGTCATGTCTTCCTGCTACCAGCATCCCTGTTTTCTTGGAGCCTTGTGTGCTCAGATTGTGAATGCAGTTTTGATGGGGTGGTGGAGAGAGAAAAACTACAAAAGCAGGGAATGCTTCCTTAAGCTTGACCTTCTGCTCCTCCGCTTTGGCAGCAGACAGGCAGTTCTCCCCTCACCCACCTTAGGCTCTCTTGACCCCTGGCTCACAATGGACTCTGCTCAGTGTTTCTGTTCTAACCTAGGATATCTAGTTAGTAAATGTTTGTTCAGACCACTGAGTGTGTTGCTTCTCCGAAAGCAGAACATGTAGATGAGAATTGCAACACAGGTTTTCAGTAGGATTTTAAAGGCCAGTGGAAACTCAGCCTATGTTCTATGCTGTCCCATGCTGCCTGTGCTGCCAAACTTGACCTCTTTGCATAAGGAAAGAATATTGTTTCCCCAGAGCATTCTCTGGGGAGAGCAAGTCTATTGGTCTTCCTGGAAGACTGATGCAAAAGTCAAGGTAGAATCTGAAAGTCAGCATCTTTGTTTAGGTCTGTGCAGTGGCTTTCACAGGCACAGCCTAAAAACACTCCCAAAGAATCTGGAGGTAATTTTTTCTAACAAGCTGTGTGAAGGGTTTATTGGCAACTGCAACACAGAAAATTACTGGGAGTAGTGTTTTGATTATTCTTTTCAAATCTTTAATGAATGTGGGATAAAATGACAGAAGAGATTCTGAAATCACCAGAATAAGGGGGAGGTAGAGCCATTCACTACCATTCAGCAGCTGTGAATACCTCCCTGTGTGGGGATGTTCTCATGCTTGGATCCTGCCTGCAGATCTGTCTGCTGGGCCGCTGGTTGGTGTGGTTTGGGCTGTGGTAACACTCCTCCCAACCTTCCTACAGGTTCCTCCAGTGACAACAGCACCTTGACAGAGCTGCTGCTCTCACCATACCTTTGGGTGCTCTCAACAGGCTACCTGGTCGTTTTTGGAGTGAAAACGTGCTGTACTGATTGGGGACAGCTCTTCCTGATTCAGGAGAGGGGACAGTCCATGCTTGTGGGTAAGATGCAAAACTGCGTTGTTAAGCTCTGGGGCTGCAGTCTGGGAGGTGTTGCCCAGAGTTCGCCTGGGTAGAGGCCCTTCTACCTGAGGGACTTGTTTGCCCACCTTCTAGTTGTCTGCTTAGATACACATAGGTTTTGAAATAAATCAGTAATGGAGTTACTGCATGCACCAAGCACCCCAGTGCCAGGACCTTCCTGGGACTGGCAGACAGGCATTCCTGAACAGGGATGAGCCAGAGAGTTGTGTCCAGCAGAGCTGCTCAAGTGCTCTGTGAGCTTACAGCAGTGGGGCTGGTCTGGAGCCCACAGCAGCTTTTCTGTTTTGACCAAAACTGATGGGCCGTTCTTTGCTTGGTCTGTGTTCTAGGCAGTTCCTACATGAGTGCCTTGGAGATTGGGGGCCTGGTGGGAAGCATTGCTGCTGGATACCTTTCTGATAGAGCAGTAGCTAAAGTAAGTCATGTACGCCCTCGGGCCTGCTGGGCAGGTAACACAGTGGCAATCTGAGCTGCTTCACTAAGGTGCTCAGGCAGGGTGCTGTCCCTGTGAGCACAGCAGAGAAACCAGCCCATACTCAGTTCTGCCATGTGCATGGGCACAGCTGCCAAACACTCCAGAAGGTGCTGGGGAATAGATGTGCTGATGTTAGGGGTTGCAATATGCCTGTCATGTCTGAGATACTTAATCTGTTTAATTTGTTTGCTTTACTGTGGTCTCCAGATTTTCGTGTTGAAGAACTGTTTGCTGATAGTTGTCTTCTGGCTGGAAAAAAACCCCACATTAAAATCCAGCGGTGGGATCTAGAGCCAAATTCAGGGTGGAAGTGGTTGATAACAGAAGTATCGTTCATCACTAGGAGCTTTTGTTTAGCACAGTTTGACTGTGGGCAGCCCTTAAACCACACTAACAAGGTGTGCTAACAGATGTTCTGTTGATGTGCCATCCATGTTTCTGACTGGGCTGTGGATGGCGTTAGTCACTACAAGTATAAAAGGAAGTTCCTCCAGTTTCTGACTCTCAGCTTTCCTTCCTTGTGTCACAGGTGGGTCTGTCAAGCTATGGGAATCCTCGGCATGCGCTGCTGCTTTCCATGATGGCTGGGATGTGTGTGTCCATGTTTCTCTTTCGGGTCACAGTCACAGGTGACTCTCCCAAGGTAATTCACATGCAGCAGCTGGCCATCAGTTATAAGGATAGCTCTGGAATGGGGAAGTTTGATGACAGGGAGCATGATGGTTTTCTTCACCATTCCCGAGGGTTTCTTTGTTTGCACTAGGGAGAAGCACTGACTTAGCCTGGCTTGGGGTGCTCCTGCTGTCCTGTTGTTGCAGGCAGCCTGCCTTCCCAGGTTTGCATTAGACGTGACTTGCATCTGCTCTCATGATTGCTAAATAAATAAAACTTCTTTTCTCTTTTCATTTTTTCCTTCTTCTTCAGGAAAACCACTTCTGGACTGTAGCCTTGCAACCTCTAGCTGATCTTACAGGCCTAAAAGAACATGAGGTTTCTGCTTGCATTTTTTCTCCCTCTGCCTGTTTCTTCTTTCCCTGGTCTGCCTTACTCCTATCCTGAGAGGTTGGTTAGCACCTCAGAACTTAGAACCAGGGCATTGAGAAGAGATTACTGTAAGTTTGGTAAAAGAAACATTTGCTTATAATAATTTGAGTACACTAACTGACTTCAAAAAGTCTAACTATGTAGCTTTTAAGTTTTATACAGAAGGTTCTGAGGACTTCTGTTCATCAGGTAAAATATAGCCACCTAAGGGGTCTTGTGAGTGAGATCAGAAAGAATGATTCTGCTCTGGCAGATGCATTCTTACTTAGTTTCTGGGAAGTGTTTTCCTAACTCATTTCTGTTTCACATCTGGAAAATAAGATGGCACTTATTTCCTCCTGGGCTTTTTGAAATGGTGTTTGCAGTTCTAAAAGCATGTTGTAATGTGGAGGTATATTATTAAGGTGTACTTATTCTTTGTTGTGCAAACAAGAGACTGATAATTTTGGGCCAGATAGGTTTCTTAGAGCATAAGCTAACATTGAATTNGGGGGTTGGGGGGTTTTTTTCTGGTTTCTCAGTTTAGTAACATAGAGGTTATCAGAGAGAGGTGTCTCCCAAATAAACATGCCCTGATCAGTCCCATGCATCTAAACTGAGAAAAGCTTTCAGTTGGTAGTTCCAGGATTGTTTTATGAAAGCAACCTGATTCACAGTTCTTTCCTGTGATTTCATGGGCTCTTTGCCCTTCTCTCTTTGATGTTCTGTTTCTTGCAAATTAGCACAGGATGTGTTACATGGTGTGGGGGGCAGAACTGTGGGAGGGAGGAGAGCTTGCACTGGCCAGCAAGATGGAATGGTGGAGATGCAGCTGGGCCTTATGGATGTGGGGTCTCTACAAGCTTGAGCTCTTCTGGCTGCAGGCCGGGGAGCTGGTGTCAGCCTGAAAATGTCAAAACTCCCTGGTTCTGTGTATAGAATCTGAGAATTGTCAACAGTTGATAACTGACAGTGGTGAGATTCACAGATCCTGTTTCTGATTTTAACTTACTTTGACAGCTGTGGATTCTGACTCTGGGAGCTGTGTTTGGGTTCTCCTCCTATGGGCCGATTGCCCTGTTTGGGGTCATAGCCAACGAAAGTGCCCCTGCCAACCTGTGCGGCACCTCCCATGCCATAGTGGCCCTCATGGCCAACGGTGAGTAATACCCGTTTCCCCAAAAAACAAACAAAACCCATGCACGTTCTTGATGAAGCATGGTCTAGCCCCCCTGGGTGCCAAGTTACTGATTGTGGGAAGCCACCTAAGGAGAGAGAGAATGGAGCTGGAAGCCTCAGGGATGCTTCCTGCTGTGCGCGACAGGTTTTGCGTTGTGCTTTAAGCTCAAACCAGGCCTGAGGAATGTTTATATATGCAAAACCAGGTATTGGTAGATAATATGGGAGCACACGAGTGTTGTTAGCTTTCTGTTTGTTTTTTGTTACAGTTGGGGGCTTCCTGGCTGGACTGCCTTTCAGTACAATTGCCAAGCACTACAGCTGGGCTACAGCCTTCTGGGTAGCTGAAGTCACCTGTATCGTTGGCACGGTGGCTTTCTTCTTCCTACGAAACATCCGCACCAAGATGGGCCGGATTTCCAGGAAGGCTGACTAGGGATAAGCTGCTTGGTGGAAAGGATGTTCCCACACTGACGTGAATGATGCTCGTTTTTGTTTAACTGGCCTAGGAGTGAGTTTACCTATTGCTGCAACCTAGATAAAAATGTCTCAACTTCTCATCCAGTGTCAGGTTCCAGAGGGCACAAGGTTCCTGCTACTGATCACTTTTTCCCTCAAGATGTGATAATTCACCTAGTTTACATTTGCAATGATTTTACTGTACCTCTTCCTCACAGCACTGTTAGTGAAGCAAGCAGGCTCTGCAGCCTGAGCTTCCCCTCTACAAGTGGTCTGAAATGACTGGCTTCAGGTGCGCTTACCTCTGGTTTTGTCATTATTGTTTGTCTCAGCCATTAACTGAGACATTAATCAGTTCAGCTTCGCTGCTTAGGGGCCCTGAACCGAGCCTTTGCTGCCTGCGTCCGTCCCATCCAGCTGTCATAAGCACAGCTGTCCCAGGTCAGTTGAGCATGAGCGCTGTGTGCGCTCAGCCACACGACAGCAGCACAGCAGGGAATGGTGACGTCTGGCCTGCTTTGACAGCAGTTAAGGCTTTAGCTGTACCTGGGGTTAGTTGCTAGCAGCAAGGGAGTGTGTTGCTGTGGACAAGTGGAACAGCACGACATGCTGCAGCAGGGCTCTCTGCAGCATTTAGAAATAGGCATGTTCCCTGGGAATTCATGGCGTTTCGAGAAGCTCCTTCTAGTGAACTGGTCCCGCGTGGTGCAATGTCTGTGTGCAGTGTTAATGATTTGCAAGGGGGGCAGCTGCTGCCAAGGCAGCTCGTAGCCAGTGCTCTGCAAATCAGCCAAGAAAACGATCCCAGCAGAAGGAATTGCAACAGCAGCCACCACCAACCCACAATTTCTGCAGCTGGCTTTCATGATAACCCACATTTCTAGCATTGGCTTGTATTTTTTCAGTACAAGGTGTGAAGACTCGGGTGGTTTTGGTCAAGAGTTGTGTCTCTCATGGCTGCAGGCCGGAGCTTGGGCTGCCTCTGAGTCAGCCTTAGCGGAGCCATCACTGACAGCCTTAGCAGTCAGGCCCAGCACCCTGCAATAAGGAGACTCAGGTTTTTAACCAGGATTTTGTTGAATATTCTTGTTTTTTCCCAAAAGGATTTACTGCTTTAGGGTCTTGAAAGAGGCAAGTTCAACTTGTAAAGAACCTGAATGCAGGTACTTTGCTGAATACCTTGGTTGCAAGAGTAGTTAGCTAGCCTTAATTAAAAAAATGGAAGTGAATTACATTTTGTACTTAATTACATGATCCTCTTCTCTATGTGAAATAAAAATGGAGCAGTGTTACAAGGGCCCTGGTTGTCTTACGGAGAGTGGTGCAAGCAAAACCACCCAAACCCACTTATCCTCTTGAGGTGCCACTGGCACAAATGTCCCTGCCAACAGAAAGCAAACAGCCATTTGCCTCGTTAATAAACACTTATTACTTCTATACAGAAACCCTCTGCAAGACCGTAAGTTAGAGCTATACAGGAAAAATACGTATGTACATTTATGACAGGAAAGAAAAGCACTGACTGTGGTAAGGCCACAGACCTGCACCTTCTCCTTCACCCAAGTGCAGCGGAGATCAACGGGAAAATAAGGCCCTGTGGCCCAATGTAAACAGTGCTAAGGAGTCTGTTTAAGGTAAGTTTCGCAACAAAGGGGATAAACCGGTATTTTGGGAGATGCTGAAGCATGTTTTGAGAATGTGAAGTCTCTGCTGTAGAGAGGGGAGCTTTGTGAGAGGCCAGCCAGGGAAGAGAGAGGTCCCACTCTTCAGATGAATGAATCTGTGCAACAGGCAAGGCTTTCTCTATGATCCAGGCCCAAAGGGTCCAGCTTTCTCTGCCACCTCCAGAGCAAGCTTCAAGTTCTGATCAAACAACTCGCACCTGGAACAGAAAAGCAAATGGGATGACTTTTACCTACAGAAGTGAGTTAACAAAGCTAACAAAGGCTCTCCACATCATTTGGCTCTGCATCCTTCAAGGAGAGATTCAGGAAGTTAGGACACGGCAACATGACTGCTGTCGAGGTCTGACTTGGTCCTTAATTAAGATTAGAGCTTCTTGTATGGACCTGAAGAGACAGTAGGACAGCAGGGTTTGTGCCAAGGAAGTGCACCTCCCACCTCCCCAGCAAAGCCAGCACTGGTCTGTGTCCTCTCTCTGCAGCAGTGTGCTGTGGCTTGCTTCCCCTTCCCGCAGTCAGTTTTGCTACTTAAGGACTGTCTGCATTTGCTACTGTGTAAGCAGAAAGCAATGAGGGGTTGCAGCCAGGTTACTGAAAGTGGGCTTCTCCTTACCTTATTGGCATCTCCAGGGAGTAGAAAGGATTCTTCAGAGCGAAGTCTGAGTAAATCTCATAGATTTTGCGGAGAAGAGCGTCTATCCCTGTCTGCCTTGGGTCAGCAAGAACCATGAATTTGATCCCTGGAGCCATAATGCCAGGAGCATAAGGAAGGCCGAGCACAGAGACAGCCCTGGCAAAGCAGAGCGCTGCTGGGTGCCTAGGGCCCGATGGTACCTGTCAGTGTCTGGAAGCAGTGCAACTTGAAGGTGTCAGTCTCCAGCATCTCGATCCCGGAGCTCCCAACTTCAGGTGACAGCTGTGACCCGATGGCGAACAGCCTGTGGGGACAGGCCCCTCAGCGCCCCTCACCACCCCTGCCCGTGCCACCCCCCTCCCGTCACGGCCCACCCTGACTCACGAGTGGAACATGGAGGCCAGCATAAGCTTCTCGTTGGAGGAGAGCCGGTGGCGGCCAAAGCGGATGGACACCGGGTAGTTGGCGGGGTTACCCAGGAACTCCAGCACGTCCTTCCCGTCCGCCGTGAAGCGACCGTTGACCTCGGCGCCGTTGATGGCGAGCACGGCGTGACCCACTGCGGGGACAGCGCGGCGTCAGTCAGTCAGTCAGTCAGTCAGTCTGTCAGTCAGTCTATCAGTCAGTCACTCAATCAATAAGCCCGGCCTCGCCCGGCCCGGCNACTGCCCCGCCCGGCCCTTCCCACCCGTCGCACCGCGGATGCCGTCTCGCTGCCCGAAGGCGACGACGACGCGCTCGTCGTGCGGGCGCAGGACGAGATCGAGAGGAAAGCTGAACGTCTTCTCGGTGTCGGCGCGGGGCGCGTAGTGGTCCAGCTGGTAGATGAGACCGCCCGCCTTGTTGACCACATAGACGCTGAAGATCGCCATAGCGCAGTGCCTCCGCGACAGCACCACCCGCACGTCCCGACAGCGCCACCGCGTCCGCCCCGGCAGTGACGTCGCGCCCGCCCGGGGCCCGCCCCCGCCCCACGCCAGGCTCTTCCTTTCTCGCCGACATCTTGCGGAGCAGCCGCGGCCGCATCATGGTGAGCGGGGCCGGGCCGGGAGGCGGGCGGCGGGCCGGGCCGGGCCCCTCGGGAGACGCTGGCGGCTCCCTCAGCGAGGCGGGAACCCCTGCGGGGTGCTCGGGGGGGCGGCCCCACGCCTCGCCGCTCACCCCCCCATCCTTCTCACCCTCTCGCAGCCGCCCAAAGACGACAAGAAGAAAAAGGACGCGGGCAAGTCCGCCAAGAAGGACAAGGACCCGGTCAACAAATCCGGCGGCAAAGCCAAGAAGAAGGTGGGAGCCGGCGGGGCTGAGGGCTCGGGGGGCGGCGGCGGCATCCCTGGGCCTGGTGCGTGTGCAGCGTGGCCGGGCCCCGAGACCGGCGTGAAGGCGGGGCGGGCGTCTTGTTAGAGGAGCCAGCTCTTCGTCTGCCAGCAAGTTGTACATAATAGTGTTAAACCCGAGTAACAGAAGGCTTTAGTCCTTTTATTTTTAGATACTGCAGGTATTATCTGCAACACGTTCATTTATAAAGGCGATTTTGTGCATCGCATTAGTCCTTTTGTTTTGGATGTGATACGGAGACATTTGATGGTGCAGTTCTTGGGGCATCCTTTAGTTCGATCTTTTGTTCTTGCTTACAAGATGGCTTAGGGGGCATTGTTTTTTCTCTGTTTTCAAGTAGAAGTGGTCCAAGGGGAAAGTGAGAGACAAGTTGAACAACCTTGTCCTGTTTGACAAGGCTACCTATGACAAACTGTGCAAAGAAGTGCCCAACTACAAGCTCATCACACCTGCAGTTGTCTCAGAAAGGCTGAAGATTCGAGGCTCCCTGGCTCGGGCTGCCCTCCAGGAGCTGCTCAGCAAAGGTGAACACTCAAAACTGAAAAAAACCAGAAAGCTGCTTGAATTGGCTGTTTGGCTTTCCTTGCTTGCCCAGCAGCTTTCCTGCAGCATCTGAAGTGCTCCATGCATAAATTGTTTTGGGGGAGCCACTGCCTTAGCTTGCATTTCAGAAGTGCTCCAAAGTATGGAGCAGCAGTTCTGCTACATAGAGGCATTGCTGTACTAAGAAAAATGTTGCCAGAAGGATGGGCTGTGATGTAACTGCAGCCAGATGGGAACGAAAGACCTGCATGAGCTGCTACACCCTAGTATTTCCTCTTGTACGTGTCCCTGCCTCTCTAGGAGGGATCTCAGCATCCCTGGCATCCGTCACTACGTGCACACTGACATAATTTTATTTTTTCATAGGGTTGATCAAACTGGTGTCCAAGCACCGAGCCCAAGTGATCTATACCCGAAACACGAAAGGTGGAGATGCGCCTGCTGCAGGGGAGGACGCATAGTGAGGTGAGACCAGGTACTGAGGAGCTGAGTTGTGCTGTCAGGAGCTGATGGACAGCTGTGCAGTGTGTAATGGGCAACTTCCACATGGCTGTGGTGGGCTGTTCTTCCAGACGCTCCACAAGTATTTTGCTCACATCCTGAGCAGCTTCCTGGGGGAACATTACTAGAAACATCGCTTCTCCAGAATTAAAGAGCAATTTCTGATTCCGTCCCTGTGCCCATTGGATGGGGAAAGCATCATTTGTTCCCCTCGCTGCGGGGCAAATGGGCACTTGTCCTCTCGGCTCTCACAGGGCACCATGGCCAAGTGTTCCTGCTGGAACAAAACTCTCAAACTGTTTGCTTTGTGCTAGCCTGCTTTGACCTGGTTTTCTGACTGGGAACTTCTTGCTTTGCAGGTTCTCCAGTGACTTCGTCGACAATGTGTCATACATAATGCACACAATAAAATTACTGATTATAATTTTTCTTGTTTTTTCAAGAATATGTATGTTTCATTACTGATGCATTATTGATAGTGAATTCTGGTAGAGGTCATGGCTGTTGTCCTCTACCAGCCAGTTTTTGCCTTTATTAGTGTTACAAATGTGTTGCTAAAAGGGAAGAAACTTCTGCATCACCTACAGCAGCCAGCGATGTTAGACCATGTAAAGGATGAATGTTAGAATGAAGGAAAGCAATATAAATTTGAATGAAAATATCAGGCACCTGGCATTAGTTGCCTGCAGGGTGGGCCCTGCATTTGAAATGAGTTTCAGTTGGTCTACAAACACAGACACATTTGAAAAAAAGTTTATTTCTCTGAAAATTCTTTCTTTAATGGGATGTTCCATGGCAGCATAGGCCACTGGCATCGCTTGCTGTAGAGAGTAGGCTTTCTGATAGTGAAGATATGGCATCCGCAGGAGCCTGTCCTTGCTGGCAGGACCTGACTTTGTGTGGCTTTAGATGTGATGCTCAGATGAACACTGTGTGTCCTTACAGGGCAGTCAGCAACAAAACTGCAGCTACCTACAGTCAGCCTTTCCACAGCAGAGGTGGGTGTCTGGTGTGCCTCATCTGATCATCTTTTTTTCTTCTTTTCCCCTGATTCAGTTCTAAACTGATGCCTGAAAGAGAGCATAGAAGTCAGACTGCAGTAGCCTTTAGACCGAGATAATGAACACTCCCCTTGAAAAAGTAAGAAAGTGCTGTGCATAGTGTTTTAGCTTGGAAGCTCCCTCAGTATTTTTGCTACCTCAGTGAGTGGTAGCTCCAGCTAGCTGACAGAGAGTTCTGCACATTAAAAGGCGCCAGTGGGGACAGTATGTGGGTCTGAAAGGTGAACCAAGCAAAATGAGGCAGATGCCTTCACATGTACAGCCATTACAGCCATGAGCATGCCTCACCTCACAAGCCATGTGTGTGCTGCTCCAGGACAAGAATAATACTCTGCCTGGATTAAGCACTGTGTGGCACAACTCGTATGGTAGGATGTCTCCTTATGCTTGCTGCTACCTCAGAGCCTGCTGCTTGAATAGCTTGCATGGACAGAAGCCACGGACTCTCCCCCCTGGCATCCATCTGTGCTGCCCTGAAGCTCACCGGGACTGCCACCTCCTGCCATGATTCCATACACGGCCAAAGGAAGGGAGCCAGCTGTCACTTGTCTGAGAGGTATGGTCAAAGTTGGCACCAACTCGCTCCACTGGGAGCTTTTTCAGCTTTTGCTTCTCCTCTGAAAAAAAAAAATACAATGGTAGTGGTTTGGGTTGGAAGGGAACTTGAGGTTCACGTTGCTGCAATGCCCTGTACCATGGATGGGGACACTTTCCCCTAGACCAGGTTGCTCAAAAGCCCAAATACTTTTTTCAGCAAAAGTTTTTCAAATTGTTTTTGGTTCTCTAGCATGGTAAAGTGAATGTAAGGTTAACTAAAAGATGTGTAAGCTGCTCACTGTGCTTGAGAAATTCTTCATAGGAAGGTCCGATTTGTTGTTTACTTCCATCTTCTTCCTCTGTTAGCCATGGAGGTTTTGCTCCTAGAAGTCACAGGGAATACTTACTTAGCCACTGACGTTATCCTAAACTGTGACAGGAAAAAAGTGTCCCCTCTTCCCCCTCTCTGCTGCTCGCCCTACCAAGCAAGTGACAAAGTGAACTCTGAGTGTTCTGAGAAAAAGGAGCTGGCTTCCTCAGCTAAGGCCATGGCAGATCACACCCCAAATCCTACACTCCCCACAGCAGCAGCATCAACAGTTTTTACAATGCTGAAGCGTTTTCTTCTCCTCTAGTATGTCGAACATTGGCAAAAGAGTGAGCACCTCCTGGTTATGCTGCAACTGCTTCAAAACTGCTTTGAGTTATCCCTGTGACATTTGCAACCCACACGGTAGCAACCCAGTGAGTCATGATGCAGGTGCACTTACCTGTGTGGACATTTCCTTTTCCTTCTGTTTCCTGTTAACAGGAACATAAAATGCTTGTGAGAATCTTATGTTTAAGAGTATCTCTGAACAGAAGAGCATTGTCTTCATTCCCTTCCAGAATCAAGTTCTATTACAAAAAGGCAGAGGAAAGCTCTTCCCTACTTTTCTTTAAAAGAATGGTTGGTGGGGTTTTTTTCACAGCATATTAAAGAATGTTTGCTTAATGAAAGTTAAACCTGGGTAACTGAAACTGGGCTAGCTGCTCACCCAAATCCACAAAACTTTTTTTTTGTGATGGAGATCACCCCTTGTTCTGCTTTGTGACATGTGCTGTAGGTGACTTGCAGTTGAATCGAAGTCACACTCGCTAGCCTGTCACCCCTACCTGGTGGCCAATGAAGGTCAGAATCTGGCCGGATTCCATCCAGGCTAAATCAGGTCCTGTCTGCATTCCGCTCGGGCCAGGCTGTTCTGCAGCACAAAGGCTGTCCCTGAAATAAGAGGCCAGTGCTTACTGTAGTGCAGACAAAGAGATTTGCAAGATCCTGGTAATGACAGTGTCAAACTCCCGGCTTGTTGGGTGCTTTGAGCAGGGATGCATCAGCCACTGCTAAGGAAAGTGGTGCTCACCGTTCAGGTCCTGGGGGGGGCCTGCAGACAGAAAGTCCTGCACAAAGTTCTGGCTCTGTTTGAAGCTGATTGCGATTCAGGAAAAAGGAACAGTATTTCTAGTACTGAGCACAGCCCCCCACCCAGCCGCCCCAAGCCCCTCCCGAGCGCACCCGGGTGCCGGTGGGGGTGTGCAGGGCAGTGCCCGGTCCCCGCCAAGGTGCAGCCAGGGCAGGATACAGCTCACCGACCTGGAGCGCAGCCTGCACCGTCTCTCGCTGCCGGCGCTCGGCCTCCCGGATGTCGGCCGCCATCTACGGGGAGAGAGCCGTGAGGCGGGGCCAGCGGAGGCCGGGCCGATGCCGATGCGGAGAGGTGACCGAGGGTCCCTGGAGGATGCGCTCCCCCTCCCGCCGCTGGTGCTCGGCCAGCGCCCGCTCTAGAGCCTGCGCGAAGCGCTCGTACTCCTCGGCCGGCACCAGGCACCGCTCCCGCAGCGCCGCCTCCGCCCGGTTCTCCCGCCAGAACCGCGCCGTCTGACGGCGGTGCTCGGGCCTGCGGGACACCGTGACACCGTCAGCGCCGCCCGCACCCGGCCAAGTACCGCAGCAGCCTGGCCTGGGGAAGCATTGCCCCCCACCCCCCCCCGTTCCTGCCCACGCACCCGGCCAAGTGCCGCAGCAGCCCGGCTTGCAGCAGCGCCAGCCCGCC
>VZTD01001038.1:132563-152856 GCA_013397725.1 Rhagologus leucostigma | reverse complement strand
GCACGGGCACCACACGCGCCCATCGTGCTGCGCTGGGTCGTAGCGCCGCACGGCCGCGGCCACATCGGTCACGGTCGCCGCCGCCCGCGCCGTCGCCGTCGCCTCCTGCAGCTGGGCCACCGTCTCCCGCAGCCGCCGGCGATGCCCCGCGCTGTACAGGTGCCGGCGGCCCGTGAAGGCGCTGCGGCGACACAGCCCGCAGTAGTGCACGGCCATGGCGCCCGGCCGCGGAGCGCAGGCGCGTCGGCGAGACCCGGCCCCTCCGAGCCGAGCATCCCGGGAGTCTCAGTGCTGCCATCCAGTGTAGCCAAGCCCCGCAAACTGGCGCGCTCGGACTGACCGATTCCCTGCGCGGTCAGGTGGGGGACTGACAGCCATCTGTATCTCTCTGACATACCATTCTAGTGGATGTGCACTTAGACGTGGTCACATCACTTTTAACGTTCTGTTCTTCTATGCTCTCCTGGGCTTGCAGGTGGAAGTAGCTGTCTCAGCCCAGTCATGTGGATCCTTGCCCACTGGTTTTACAGCTGGGCATGTAAAAGCCGTATGTCACAGCTTAGAATAGCACTTGTGTGGTAAGGGCTTCTCTCACTCAAACAGCTAATGTGTTCCTCTGCTCAGCCTCTAACCTGTGGGTTGAGACCCTTTGTCAGGGAACAGATGGACCTGCAGCTTAATCCTCTGCACTGCAGAAGCATTGCAAGAAGCAAAGCTTGTGCGGAGGGCATTGTGTTAAAGTTGTAGCAGATGCCACATGTCAAAATACCTTTGCAACGTGAGATGTGTGCAGCTGGACAAAAACTTGCCTTACTGAAGGAAATTAGATTGTTCGTCTTTCTCCTCACCCCTTCTAAATCTGAGTCCCTAGGTAATGATGCTCATAATTTCCACATCCAGTTCTTAGAGCGCTGCCTGTGACAGCACCTGAGAAAATAGGCTTGGTTTGAATATACATGGTACAGGAATGGAAAGGAATCATAGACCAAACGGAGATCTTATGAGATCTGCAAAACGGAGAGAGAGAAAGAGAGAGAAAGTTGCAGCTGTTACTTGGGCCATAACAACTGCTTGGGCACTGGTGCTGCTGCCTCAGTTATTGTCCACGTTAAGCTGCAGGTATTGCCTTGCTGAGCAAAGCGACACTGAGATGAGGGCTCTGTGGTTAGTGTAGCCTATCTTATTTGTCTCACTAGGTTGGTTTCATTAGAACGGTTTCTTGGCTGGTCTGGTGACCTATTCCTGCTGGTTGGGGGTATCTCTGCCTGGCATGGTGTCATCTCCTAGACCCAGTGTCGTGGTGACTGTGTACTGGCTTGGTTTGTGTTATGAATGGATGTTTGCGATACATATTCATCCTATTCGCCCACTCGCCATGGCTCTTCTGCTCACGCACTGGGGAGATAGGTGATGGGGATGGAAACAGAGCAGCTACAAACGAAAATCCAAGCCTTGGCTTAGTATCAGCAGGAATTAGATTTCAGACTCTACATATGTTGAGCGTTTTGTAGGAGAATGCAGGTTATGCTTGTAGTGGAGGAGTATATCAGGGAGTTGTTGCTCGTCTGAGCAAGGAGACAAACAGAAAGAGGCTGCTTTTGGCAACTGCTAGAAAGGATTGCACCATAATGCTAGTGCCATGGTGCTGGGAGAACCTCAGCTTAAAAGTGAATTCTTTGACCCTTGCATCAAAGGTTTGGCTTCGAGTTATTTGGGGTTTTTTCTGTATGATGAAAGAAAAGGAGAAGGTGCTTTTTCCCACAGCAGGTTTTCTCTGCCGGACTTGGGGCCAAATGTTCCTGCAGTTTTTGCTGTCGCTGTTCTCACCCTTTGCATCTTCTGAGATGAGATGTTGAAAAATAAAAGTCGAACATCAGACCAATCTTTTCCTGAAAAGAAAACCTTCTTCCCAGAGGATCCGAGATGCTGTTTTGCCTCTTCAGTAGTGTGGTAGTTTGTACTGTATCAAGGTTTGCTTAGTTCTTGTTAGGCAATCCACAAATATCAATCAGTATGATTTTGCTTTTGCTACATGCAAAAGACTACAGTCACACAGTTTTTCCACCTTGTGTGACAAAGTTCAGTCATTAGCGGAAACGACGTTGTCCCTGTTACGGTCCTCAGGTACAAACAGGACCTACTCAGTTGGCTGCTTTCCTCAATAACTCTGTGCATGCCCCAATCAAAGCCCTCTTTCCTTCCTGCGGCTGGAGTTTGGTATTTAACTTGGGATGTGTTGCAAACAACCTGGCTACTATAGTTTAATAATTTACCACATATCACTTGACCTGTCACACCACAAAGTTGCTTTTCCCTTCCTGCCTGGAGTCAAACTCTCACACAGTGGTGTATGCATCAGCTGAGGCGTGGTAACCCACTAAGCCTATGATTATCTGTGTGCACCGTCACATAGACACTTCACTTACCCGCATACCTATGGTACTTCAGAAATAAACTCACTCAAGAGTGCTAGACTGAATGCAGTTATGTTAATAATCTCAGAACAATGTGAGTATTTTGTGGGGATAAAAGAAGTCCTGCAGTAGCTAGACCTTGCCTGCGGATGAAGTCTCTTGGCTTGCTTGTTTTTCAGCCAGGCATGGCTTTTGAAAGACATGTGGGGCAACGTGTGAGGCACCAGTGTGAATAAAAGACAGAAGAATATTTGGATGATGGACTTGTCCACGGGAAGACACGGTTCTCTGTGCTGCTTCCCAGGAGCTGTCCTGAGAAGAGCAGTCTGGCAGTGCTGGAGGAGGATAACTGGAGCCTGTGGCTTGGCCACCAGAGGCCGTGTGAGCTGGCATTTTGCAGGGAGTGACTCAATTCACCTGTAGCTTTTTTGGAATCAGTACCCCTGGAGTTCAGTGGATGCTCTCCAGTAAAAGCTAATTACAGAGCAATAAAGGAGGTGAAAAGCAGCTGCAGATCTTTTAGGGCTGGTAGCAGAAACAGGCTGCAGATGATCAGTTTTCTTTCTCCCAACTTTCCCCAGGTTTCTGTGTCCTCAGAGAAGGCTGTATTGGTGTTTGGAAGTGGTAAGTAACAGTAGGGAAGAGGAGGGATGAGATATAACATAATGTGATACAGTGCTCCACCTAGAGAAGCCCTGAACAGTTGTACTTAGACCATCCTCAAAAAAAAAAAGTGTCAAAAGAGCTTGCTAACATTTCCTGCCTCTGCTGCAGCGATGGAAAGCATTCCCCCATTTGGTAATGTTTACTTCTTACTGGTAGAGATTTTACACTGGCTGAGGTGCTGCAATAACACACACAGGTAAAGAAGGAAATGAATCCTGTGGTCTCCCTGGTCTGTTCAATGAAGCTAGCAAGACTGGAAACAGAATGTTGGTTTTCAGCTTAAACGTTTTAAATATATATGTTTGTAACCCCAAACCTTCCCCTGAAGTACAGGAAAAGGCTAAAAGGCCTTAATTTTGCCTTTGGCTATTCAGTTGCCGAATCCTAATCCCATTGGCTTGCATGCTATGTATTCTGCATGAAAGCATATAACCCCTGAGCTCTACCTTGCCACCACTGCGTTCCCAGGGAGAGAGATCTTGATCAGACTGATAGAGCCAATTTGGGGCAAATTGAATGTAAATCTGCCAATCTGCCAGTTCCTTATGGTTTATCCAGGAGCTCATGCTTGTATCCTAAAGCCATGCCATTTTTTGGCTCCCCTCTAGCTTCAGAAGGTGGACTAGAACATAGAAGAGAACTTGCTGTCACATGCAGAAGGCCAGAGTACCCAGCATTTCTGTCTGCATAATGAAGGAAGCTGAAAACATAGAGAGGTGACAAGCTGGACATGCCTTGGCTCAGAACATCTGGATTCTTCAAAGCTAGCTCTTTTCAGGTGAGTGTTACCTGCACAGAAGCCAATTGGTGGGATAGTTTAACTGAAAACGGGTCTCGCCTACTCCCGCACACTTGTAATCACGGTTACTACAGGGAAGTTTTGTAAGGTGGTAGGTTGGGATCAAGTGCAGTTCTTGTTCTTTGCTGATTCCCATCTCCTGGCACTTCAGATTAAAACTTGTTTGCAAATCATGAGAAAAAACATTTCAGATTTGAGACTTAACTGTGAGTGTGCTCAATTGCTTCTCAGGGTGTCTGACTTTTGTGTGTGCATGTAAGGTGTAGGTATATGCCTTCAGCCAAGCTTGTGGTTTCATGTGAATGTGCTCTTTGAGGTCTTCTAGCAAGCCAGAGACACTGTATTTGCTCCTGTTTTTGAAAAATGTTAGGTGCAAGCTCCCCTGAAGATAGGGGCCGCTCTATAACTTGGCTTCCAATCCAGAGTTGTTACTCAACTCTGGCTTGATGGCTCTGGCATTCCTCAGCCCCTGAAAGCTTTGAATTTGTACAGAGTGACATCTGCTTGTCTGTGGCAACACGTCAGTATGAAAGGTATCCTCTCTTGTTTGGGCTTTGCCCAGCCAATGGCATTTGTTTGGAAGCAAGGTCAGTGGATTTCGTGGGGACCCTTGAGGATACTGGTCATGCCAAGCAGCTGTGGGGTTTATATACTTGTTCTCCCCTGTATTAGAACAGAGGTTAATTTCCAATTAAGTAAGCGGTCCTTTTCCCCCCTCTTCCTAGTTTAGGGTGTACAGTAGATGCCTCGCTTATCATCACACCAGGCCACTCCTGCTCTATTGGCATTGCTTCAGTTCCTTGTGCTGCACTAAATAGCTGATGCTGTGTAATACAGACAGAGCTCCCAGGATTTGCGTGGGCTGGGGTTAGAAACAATCCTTTCTGTTAAAGAGAGGCAGCAGGGAAAGTACGGGCAGGCTCGATGATAGGTAACACAAGACAGAGATAAGGCTGTGGCTGGTAAGAGATGCTTGCTCCATTGGCACAGGACCGGGGGCTGTGTCAGGGTGCCCAGTTATTCCTGCAAATGTCTATGGTGTCTTTGATGGTACCATAGGTAGATGCTGCTGTCATTGTAGCTGTTCATAGCCTCCTCAGGATGTGAAAACACCACAGATGTATTTTTTATATAGCCTGTTTTATTAGCTGTATTCTCTTCTCTCTGAATGGATACACTATTTTTCTGGAGGGGGAAAGGTGGCCTCTTACCCCTCACATCCTCAAATTCTGTGAAGTTGCAGTAAAAGAGCTGAACTCATATCTGCCCCTCCTCCCTGATTTTTAAAACCACTTCAAAGGTGAGCTAGCAGACGACTGAAGCGACCGGTTCCGCCAGGCTCGTTGCTGCTCACCTTTCCTGCCACTCCCCCATGGAACAAAGCACAGCATTTCCCTTTGATTTCCCGATTTGAAAGGCTTAGGGGACAGAGTCTGAAATAGCCCACAACTTTTTTGGTCTCTTCTCTGGTACCTTCCTGAAGCACTGGGTGGATCAGGACAGGACTCCAGGAAGGAGACCTGGCTTGTGGCTAAATTGGCCATCTGAGCAGGTTGGCCAATGGGATGCTCCATCCTTCCTGGGTGTTGCAACCGGCATCCCCTAGGTCTGTGGGTAGGGTGAGGTAACACTGCAGCGACCGGGGGAAGGAGCCACAGTGTCTGGGACTCGGTGGCTTTGACTAACACACGCAGAGGTTGCAGAGTCCAGCCTGGCTGCCCATTACCAGCAGTACCTGCTACCTTCTGGCACAGCTACTGCCCCAGGGACGGAGGGGTCTGCCCTGTTCTCCATTTCTTTCTGCCAAGAAGAGAGGGCACATGGCAGAGTGGAGTGCACGCTGTCAGTCTCCTGCCAGGTAGGGAGGAGAAAAGCAGTGAGTTTGGGTGCCTCGGCCAGTGCCCAAGGCACAGGCTGCTTGCCCTCTCTGAAAGGGATGCTCTGAAAGGCATGTCACAAGTGTGAGGCTGGATGGAGAGAAGAGGAAAGCAGGGCTTGTTTTTGCGGTGTGAGTTTCTTGACTTCCTTCTGTGCCACCAGGACTCGAGGGTTTGCAAAGCTTTAACACATAGGGCTGTCATTTGCAAGCAGGCAGCGATACAGCCCATCCCTGGCCTGGTGCAGACTATGTCATACTGAATCTACAACCCCATCTCGGTGTCCCAGAGCTCTCTTAGCAAAATACAAACAGAGCTTGTCTCTGCTCAGCTTACAAGATGACAGGATCGTGCCTTGCAGCAGTGTAGCTGCACAGCACACACATGGTATTTAGTGGAGGTGCTGCAGGTTGTGGTTATGATTCTGGGAAACATTGATATGCTGACTCAGTGCAAGGAGCAATAGGATATTAAACCAGTAGGAATTGGTCATGTTGAAGGAAGTACCAGATGACAGTCTTGAGTAAAGGTTAATTAATCTGATTGCTATTATTCTGGTAAAACACTCCATGCTTTATAGTCACTTTTATATGTATTGCGAAGCTGCAAAATCAAGAGGAAACCTCCTTTGCCTGCTGGTTCAGGGCCAGGCTGGATGCCTGTATAAGGCTGCTTATGTGACAGTGTTGAAAATGGAAATACTTTTGTGTGTTTCCCTCTTGGATCCCAGGTGCAAGAACTGATGCTGGAATCATACTCAGCTGCTTACAACAGGATGACCCACGTGTTGGGGCTTAAACCTCCATGTAAGACCACTCTCTGTGATTCAGCCCTGCTCATCCTGCTAGTTGAGAGTCACTGAGATTAGGAGGACCATATCAGTGAAGGTTTAGTCTGATAAAAAGCAGTCTCTTAACACTGCTGCTTGAAACAGGGATATTGTATCTTTAAGGCACCCCCTTCTCATTCCCCTAATACCTCTAGGCCTCTGAATGATTCCAGAGGAGAGGATCAGTGCAGGAGTTTAAGGCATCTTTTCCTGCCCTGCTGCACTGCTCGCTTGCTGCTCCGAAGGCTGTGCTTTGCTGTTTCTATGGAAACCATTAGTTGCTAAGCAACTGGAGCATCATCTTTGCTGAGCCCTCGCATCTAATTATCCCATCACAGTGGCTGAGAGGGGCTGGGGGGGGATTAACTCCTCTACCATGGCAGATCCATTGACAACACTTTAGTCACATTTAAAGGGACATTGTCTCCCTTCTGCCACACTTCTGAAGAGGAATAGGGTTTTCTGCAAGCAGCGGACACACCGTCTGTGCTCATGGCATGCTTGGAGCTTCCATGCCCTTGCATGGAGCTCTGCAGGAAGCTCTTCTTTCTGTTCAAGTTATGCATGATGCACGTAGCTGTACATTTGGATCATGCAGTCTTTGCCTTGTGGACTGCATCTGGGCCATACTTACAGTCATTTGTGTATTTTTATTGTGTTGTGGTCACCTCGATGCTGCCCTTACTGTCTCTGTCCCAAGAGCCTGACGTCATGTCTGCTCTGTGAGGTATTGCCAATTCTTCAGAACTTGGCAATGGAAGAGGTGGACAGCGCTCTGTCTTCTGCCTGTCTGCAAACATTGCATAGCCTGGTATTCAGTTCCGTATTACCTCACTGTTTGCTTCTGGGAGGGATAGAGATTGTCATCAAGGAGCACTGAAAGCCTGAGGGGTCAAGTAACAACTCCAGGAAACCTAATTTTCCATAGTTGGATCATTTTCCAGATCTCTGTAAGTGGACAAAACCACCAGCAGCCTGGTGAATTTTGCACATTCAGATAAAATAGTCAGTCTGAGAGCTGATTCTGAGTTTGAGTTTGCAAACACAAGTTTGATGTAGTGCAGGACTCAGTCTCCCCATTGTGACAGATTGCATCTGAATGAGGTTCCCAGATTTGTGAGGAGAGTGGCAGTGGTTTGAGTTACCTTCAGACAAATGCCTGAGTTTAGTGAAAACCTGACTGCACCAGGTCCATGCTTGGGCACATTGTATCCGCTTCTTGCCTGCTCCCATCAAGACAGATAGGGACTGATTCCTCCTCGGTTTTCACTTTCTGCCAGAAAATGGATGCTTTGTGATTTACTAAGGTGATTGCTTTTCTAGTGGCTGAATCGGTGAGAGTGGGGAGGTCTATTAGAAAGTTTTCCTGTTTCTCTACTGCCTAGATCTGTGAGCCAGCTAGCTGACAATTACTGCAAAGCTCCCTAGCAGTGTTTGCTGTGTGCTTTGTGTAGACAGGGAGGATATAGCTTCAGCAGGAGGGTGGTCCATTCTTACTTCTGAAAACAAGAGAATCCCTAATACCTCCCCAAACTGACTTTGTTTCTGTGTCCACCTTTGAATTGTAATGTCTTTCACTGCAGCCAAAGCCTTCAGGCACTATCCAGCCCTGGCAGTATGTCGTGCCAACATGTTAGCACTGCTTCTGCCCCTCCCCATTGGCACAGGACCAGAGCATGTGGGTCTCCAAGGGCTGAGTGACCTGGGGCTAGGTGGGATAGCGTAACTTGGGAAGATGGAGCAGGTGCCCCCCTGCCTCGCTCTCAGAGTAGACAGATGATGGTGATTATTATTAAGAGTTCTTGTACTGATCTCAGGGAGGGGCAAGTGGAGGAGGGAGACATATTTTGTCATGAAAATGGGAAATGTAATTAAAGTTCACATGTTAATTAAGAGCTGAAGGGGAGAAATAGAAGGATTTCTTCTTGAAGTCTCATTGGCATTGGCAGTTGGGCACTCTGCATAATGCTAATCAACAAGGAAAGAAAGGCTTCGGAGGAGAGGCATGAAAGAGAAGTTTTGCACAGAGGCTCCCATGGCTTTGAATGGAGCACATAGTGTCAAGGAAAAGCTTTATTTTGCCCAGCCAAGGCTGGGAGACTGAAAAGAGGAACAGTATCCACAACCTTTTGCATTTGGTTCCTTGGTGTAAATTGGCAGTGTCAAGAAGAGGTGGTCAAGGCTTGTGTGTTTCTCTCTGGCCTGCCTAGGCACCTCCCTCAGACAAGAAATGGATGTGAGAGAGTTCCTGAGCTCCTGCTGCCCCATCAGCAGTGGGCATTCCAGCCAAGCACAAATCTAGTGCAGCTCCTGGGACAGCAAATGAGGATATCCCACAGCTCCATGCAGATCAGGGCAGCTGAAACCTACTCATCTGCCCCTCTGGAAACATGTGAGATGGTGTGCAGGTCCCTGGTGGTTTCAGATGCTCTAATATGGAATTTTATGCTTGCTTTTCTCTCACCGGTCAGAAGCCTATGTGCCATTGCACAGTAGTTGGGACAAAAAAAAATAAAGTGAGGCAAGGAAATTTGGAGGATAGAAAGTCACTGTTTAAGTTGGAGCTTGGACAGAACACTGAGTTGAGCAGCAAGACTTCTGGAAAATGTTGAGGGATTTGTAATCACTTGTTTGAGATATGCTGCTTGAAGTATTGAAGTTCCTTCCAGGTGGCTGGCTGGGTCCCAGATCTCGGATGGCCAGCAGTGTTTGTAGTTTGCTCCCCGATCTAGAAGTGAAACTGGGTAATGTCTCGCTCTGTCTGCTGGGCTATACTGCATCCTTGTTCTTCCTTTTCACTCTTGTGCCCTCCCTTTTCCTTTTCATTTCCTTTTGGCATCTTGGGGCTTAAAGCATTTCCAAGAAGAACTGACGTTAGGAGAGCAGCCGCTGAGGAAGCTTGCCAAATGCTCTACATCGGCTGACAGCTTTTCTCAAAACCAGATGGTTACTAATTAAAGGGAGTCAAGTGGGGAGGCTGCATTGGCCTTTCTATTTCTTTTTCCTTCCTTTGATTAACAGAGTTTGTGACCTTGGAGGAAGATCGTATTCCTGTCTTTCCAGGGAAGTCCTCTTCTAGTGCTTGTAATCTGTGGCAATCCCAGTGCTATCTGCTGGGTGCAGGATCTTTCTGAGGAAGCAGGCTGACTGAGTGCTCTATGTGCAAGGTAGCTGCCATGGGTGGTAGGACAGAAATGCAGTTGTAAAAAGAAAACACAAAGTGGGAGAGGAAAATGAAATACTGGGAAGAGCTCTTTTTGGAGATCTTCTGTGGGACTTTTACTTGAAGCCTTATACTGCCAGTAGAAGAAAGACTGATGTCATCCTCAGGGAATTTCTTGTTCCTCAGCCTGCTGCACCTTGCACATCGAGGAGCCCTTTACATGGCCAGTCTTAGGCCATCTGTGTGCACGTGGGCTGCTCCGTGTGGCTTTTCTCCATGGTACTGGGAGCTGAATGGCTGGGAAGATGAAGGGCAAGCACGTGCTTCTTTTATTTTCAAGAACATTTGGTTTCTAGAGCCAATCATAACAGATGCACTGTCAACGCTTAACAATTCAACTTTGTGTGGAAGAACTGGGTATGAAGAAAACCGCATTGAGAGTAACAAACACCTCCCACTCCAATTCATGTCCAAGAAAAGTGTAGCAGTTTTGTCTTGATTATGTTCCAGAGCTGTAGTCCTCCACAGGTTCCCTTGCTGAAATCTTGCTCCTCCCCTCTGCCACTGTCCTTCTGTCCTTCAAATGCAACCTCTTGCCCAGTTTAAGTAAATATGCTGTACTGGAAAACACCAGAGCACAATTACTTAAGGAGCAAAGATGCGAACAAATGACAATTCATTAAAATATGTCATTGTAATTGTTTGCAACTTTCTGTGCATGCTCTTAATCCACAAGGCCAAAGCACAAATTTTCTGAGGAAAACAAAAGACAGCAAGAAGGTGAGAGTCAAGAGCCTGGAGCGGCATCTCCTGCCTGCCTCTCAACCACACAGCAGTCACCACACCAGCTTTCCTGCAGAAACAGGCAGGGAATCTCTCAGCTACAAGGAAAAGCCACCCGGGCCACCAGAGACAAAGCGAGACACCCTTGAGGCAAGCAGGCAAACTCATGGACTCACCATGGTGAGGACTCCCTTTCATAGGTGTGGGATGAAGAAAAGACCAAGCTAAAGACCACATGAACAGAATTATTTCATCTAGTACCTAACAGCCTTGCCATATGTCCCCATTTCCTCCCTCTAACCACTGCCTTTATCCCTTGCAGAAGCCTTGCAAGCTTCCCCATGCTCTGACAGCCACAGCTCCATGTGTCTAAGATGGAAAAGGGGAAAGAGACAAGGGGGAAAAAGGAGTTTTTCCAGAAGCCAATGAATAACAACTATGAACATAGTTCCCATGGTAACAGCAGGATCCAGGGAAAGAAAAGGGAATGTAAATTGGATTATCAGGGGGATGACCAGGAAGGGATGAATAAACCAATTGCATCCGCCAACCCAGCCAGGCTGCTCAAGTGCCACCTGCACTGTGTGCCTGAGTGCTGAATCCTATTCTCACCTTAACACCTGTCCTGCGCTGCATTTGACTCTGCTCCAGAACCACCCAAGGAGACGAGGTCCCCACAACACAACAGAGCTCATGCAGGTCACTGAGGGAGTCCTATCTCCCCACACTCACAGCCCAGAAACTTTCCCTAGAGTGGAGCAGTCTCCCTATAATTGATGCAATATATTACTTTCACTGTCTGACATCTTAACCATAAATGAGGAGGAGGCTCAAAAATTCCCTGAACATAAAAGAAAAAATTTTAAAATCCAAGAGAAGTAACTCGCAAGACCCAAGATCTATGCTCCTCCACCCACAGGGGAGAGTGAGTACTCCTCTGTGACACTCTAGCAAGGACTTACACTCTGTGGAGTGAATACAGTGAAATCAAGGTGGCTTTCAATAACATCAGGAGGAGCACAGCCATTCCAGCATCAGATTGACTTAAACCAGCACATCCAACAGCAGCAGAGGCTGTTTGAAGCAGGGCTCCCAGGCTCGGGAACAATCTTCTCAACCCGAGAAAGGACTCCAGCATTTGGGGTGCTCTCTAGACCCGTCTCTCCCACACTGCCTAGGCTGCTTGCTGCAGACTATCTGCCAGTGCTTTCCAGCCTGGAAAGGGTTAAATCTCAAAAGCACCTCCTGGGGTTTTGCTACTTCTTTTCATCTCTCTTTTATTTCCTCGAAGACAGAGATCAGCAGTCTGGATCTGGCTTGACCTCGCAGCAAAGCCCATGGCCACACCCTGCAGCACAGATTGCCTGTCTGCAGAGGGACCCACAGATTTGCTGTGCTGGAGCCCTTTTGGAGGTGGGCATGAATATTTCATTACAGGGAGAGGATGCTTCAGCAGCATGATGCAGATGCGGATTTTCACTGTGCTGTAAGGGACAAAGGAGAACAGACCCCAGGTCAGCATCTCCAGCTCCCCGGAGGTCCACTGAGAAGAGAAGGCTCCCAAGGGTAAAGGGACCTCCTGGGCCCACCCACCTTTTTTCTGCGAGGCCAGTGGTACAACAAGCCACAGGTGGTGCCAGCAGCTCCTGCACACACCTGCCATCCTTTACCTGGATGCAATATCCCAGCAGAGAAAACTGCAGGTTGGCTTGACCTGGTGGGGGATAGCAGGGCAGCCCTATTGGTCCCCAGGACATTCCCAGTACCTAAGACCTTGTCAGAATGCTGCACCAGCTCCAAAATACAAGAAGTAACCAAATGGTCATTCTTAATTGGAGCCCAGGTTTCTAAATAGGCACAGTATCCAACTGGAACCAGAAAAGATGTCTCATGGGGGACTGGACTGAACTTGGTACAAACTGCATAGATGGTCTGTAGGCACTCAATACAACTTCCTCCATTCAAAAGGAGAGTGAGGTTTGAGATTCTGTTTGGATTCCGCAATGTGTAGAGTGGGTCCTGTCTGAGAGTCTCTGAAAGTCTGGCACGAAAGGAGCGCTTATGTCTCCAGAGTACGTGCAAAAGAGCAGAAAGAAAATGGACTGAACAGCACAACACAGGACTATCTACGGAAGGGCTCAGCTCATCTCAAATTCTTGAGCATGATTTAGCAGCAATATGATCGGGGTCTACTGCCAAAGTGTGTTCCTATCTGTCGTCTCGGGTGGAAGGAACAATCAGCCATCCTGGTTCAAGTCCCCCAAAATCCAGCCATGCAGCAGTCATGCAAACAGGTGGATGCTGATCTTGCTACCTGTGGCCAGACACACAGCCCTCCTGCAGCTCTGGCATTGCTTCCCTGTCCCACCAGGCACATCACTTGGTTCTCAGTGTCCACAACTCATAGAGGGCAGTTGTAAACTATACTAAGGTACCTGTTACACAGGTATTCAAGAAGGGTTATCTGTGCGGGAAAGCATGATCTAACAGTCTAAAGGACACAGTCTTAAGCTGCACGAGGGGAGGTTTAGGTTGGACATTAGGAAGAATTTCTTCAGAGAAAGGGTGATTAGACTTCAAAGGGTAAATGGACTGCTCAGGGAGGCGGTGGAGTCACCCTCCCCAGAGGTGTTTAAGAAAAAACTGGCTGTGGCACTTAGTGCCATGTGGTGGTGTTTGGTCATGTTTGGTGGTGTTTGGTGTTTGGACTCAATGATCTCAGAGGTCTTTTCCAACCCATCTGATTCTGTGATTGAAGTGCCAGCTGTACACTGCTGATGCTGCTGGTGGGGATGGAGGGTTTGTTTAGCTCCTCATATTCTAGCGCAGGGACAAGGATAGTATTGCATGCTGTGGAAATCGATTTCCTTGCTTCTACATCTGGGTGTTAAAGCCCCACTCAGCATTTGTCACCGGAGCCATGGTTTCTCCTTTTCCTTTTAATTAAGACATCCCCTTCTGCTGTGCACATGCTGCTCTTCTGTTGTGCACAGCCTCGGAGATGGCTGCACCTCCTTTGCATCATCAGAGGGAGGAAGTGGGGGAAATACAATAAGGCAACGTGTTTTCTGGTGTTTCTTGTCCCAGCTCTAGTGCTGCCTCTCGGCATCAGGAGTATAGACGGACAATCTGGCTGCGGTGAGAGCCGCCCCGCCATCCCAGCACAGGCCCGCGGAAGGGGCGGAACGTGTCCCCCCTGCCTCGCCCGCCGGGGGAGCCCACGGGGCGCTGCCCGCGGCNGGGACGGTCCCTCCGCGCCCCGCCCGGGCCTTGTGTCCCCGGGGAGGGTCGCGCCACCCCCCGCCACAGTCGCGTCTCCCCCGGAAGGGACCCGCCGCCCCCCCTCCCCTCCGTGTGCCCCTGTTCCGCAGGGGAGGGTTCCGCTGCCTTTCGCTACGGCCTTGCGTCCCCCGGATCGGTGGTGGCGGGAGGCAGGCTGTGCGCGCAGAGCAGCCTCCTTCACTGGGGGTGGGGGGAACTTTCTGTCTCCACCCTGTGCCCTCTCCATCCCTCTGCACACGCAGCGAGGGATGCACGAGTGCTCCCACGGCTGGAGCAGGCGCCTCTTTCTGTAAGGGCGGCAGGTACTAGCACGAAATGTTCAATAACGCTGACAGTGCACAGGAGGAGCTTGGGGAGGCAGCCAGCCTTCAGGACCGAGCTCACCGTGCTGGGCACTGTGGCAAGGGCAGGCAGGGGTTTGAGAGTTCCTCTGGGTCTATAGGGCTGCACGCAAAGGGCAGGTTGTCAGAGAAGGTGGAGATATCTGGAGCATGAGAGGACACTGAACAGAAATGCAAGTAATAAGTAGCTGCTCGGGGTGGGGTGGTCTTGACAAGAAGGACCTTTTTCTTGTCCCAAATTCTGTAGAGTCCTCGCAGCATTTGGACAAGGTGCTCAGCACTTTTGGCCTGGGAGTACACCATCAGACCTGTGTAAATGTACACATGTTTTGGGAGACAGAGGTACAGATTAAACAGGGCTGGGTGAAAACCTAGGAAACAGAGCCTGAACACACAGGTAGAGCCTGTGGCTTCACTCAGATGGTCACCCTTGCTGGAACATGCAGGGCACGTGGGCCTAGCCAGGCAGCTGAGTGTTGATGCAGGTGAATCTGGCTGTGTCAGCCCTTTGTGCCAAGGCATACGCCCTGCTTCCCTGCAAAACAGGTCTGCCCCTGAGATGCTGTGGGAGAGGTTCTTCCCCAAGCTAGAGATTTGTGTGGTTGAGGCATTGCACACGCCAAGGTGCATACGACTGTCTTAGGAACAGAGACTGTATGTGGGAATAATGGGGCTCTCAAGTGGTAGTCCAAGCTACCACCAAAATAAGTCCTTGTCATGCTGGCAGATGGCACAAGGCAGCAGCTTGCTAACTTTTCCTATTATGACCCAGTTTACAGAGTGATGATTTCAAGTGACCCCAAATACTAATAGAGACATTCTATAAAATTGAATTTGTATCAGGCCTGTGATCTTTCTGAAAACTCTCCTGATCTCTGCTCTGCAACTCGTTGGCATAGTTTTGCACATTTTGCAGTGACCAAGCTTCCAGGCATCCTCTGGAGATAAAAGCACTGAGTAAATAAATCAAAGGGAAGAATTGCTCTGATTCTATTTCAGCCTTACTGTAAGACTGTAGTAGCAGTGACAGCAAACGCTGTTCTTGCACCTTCCTTGACTATCTCCTTATTCCCTGATGCAATGCACCACAGACTGCTTGCTCTACAGGGTAGCTCTAGGGCTGGCGTCCATGTGCCGTGCTCTGTTCCTGCTGTTTGTGGTTGCACATGCTCGTGCGTGCCCGCAGAACGTGTGTCTGCCCCGGCACACTTGCCAACACCCATCCCGGGCACATCTGCGTGATGATTTGCCCGTCTGCGATGTGCGTTTGCCTGCGCACGTCCCACTGTGCACGCCGAGGCTGCCCGGGGGTCCCGCCGTGCTAGGCAGGGACCGGGGCGGCGCAGAGCCCCGGTCAGCGGCCGCGGCCGGGCTGGCGGAGCGGATACGGAGCTCCGGGAGCCGCCGGCCTGTTCCAGCAGGCGCGGAATCCCGCGCTGTCCGTGTGGAGGCTGCTTCTGCCTGCGTGGCCGGCCGGGTTGCCCCGGAATGGGAGATCCCGCCGGCGGCGGCAAGCCCCGCATCCCTGCTGAGACCCCCAGCCCCCTCGCCTGCCCCCGGCTCCCTTCCGCCTGGTTTTTGGGCGAGGGCTCTGCGTGCTTTGTGTCGCCAAGCGCCGCGGCCGCGGAGCCAGTCCCGCCGCTCAGTGTTTCCAGATCCGCACTCGGCGGAAGGCGCCGTATCAGGATAAGAGTCCCCGCCGCCGCCACCCGCCCGCTCCCGCCAGTCCGACCCCGGGGGCGGTGGGAGGCGCTGGCTGCATTTATCACGCTGGTGGCCTCGCCAAACGATTTAACCCTTCGCGCCCCCTCCGCAGGCGCCGGCAGCGGGCGCGGTGCCCGGCCCCGCAGACTGCCCGGTGGCCTCTGGCTCTCCTGGTCCTACCGGTTGGCAGGGGCAGAAGTTCCCTCGCAGCTCCGGCTCCAGTAAACCTCAGCCTTTTCTCGGTTTGCTGCTTGGCAGGGCCTTCCCTGGGCGGCAGCAGTGTCCCAAGACCAGGGACAGCCAAGCCAGGGCCCCACGCAGAGCAGCCCAAATACATCTAGAGCAGGTAGCAAAGGCCATCTGAGGCCAGGCAGGTGTGGTAGGAATGAAACTCATATCCCATGCCAGAATTCCAGCAACATCAGGACTATGTGGACCTGAAATGGTTTCCCTAGGGCTGCAGTGAGCATCTGAGGTGTTGGGGAGGATAAGGCTGGCATTCAGGGTGTACAGGAGTAACAAGAAGGAAAGAAGACTTGAATAGCTGCCTCCTGCCTGCACCCATACAGGCATCAGGAGTGCATCAGGCATTGCAGCACTAGCAAGGCATCCAGGATGCTGAGTCTTGGTGTCTTTGTGATCCTGGAGCCACGTCAGGAGTTTGTCTTTGCTAGATGATGGTCTGTCAGCCATGCTGTAGCTGCAGCAGCATGTTTTCATTTGGAAAGAGGATGTCTCAGTTTGATTAAATTCTCCCTCAGTACCTCAGCGCAGGCTGTGTTTTGCCCTTAGGACTGCAGCAAAGGAAAATGGAGGGGGCCAATGCCCGGCTCTAGCATGAGGACGCTAAGCAGGAGACTGTGGCTGGTTGGCTGCATTGCTTCATGTCTTGTCTTTGAGCTTCTAAGTTTCTTTTGACTGCAGTGGGCGAACAATCTTGGTCTGCTGGAGATGTGATGGTTAATAAGGAAAGGTGATCCTCTTTAAAAGGAGAAGCCAAACTAGACACTTCTGATTCTGTCCAGGTCCATCTAGACAATGGCACAGGCTGCCTAGGCAGCTGCAGAGGTGGCAAAGGTAGTGCAGGCTCCTTGCAGTCGCCTGCTTCTGGTGGCTGCCCTGCTCAAACTCCAGTGAGCA
The DNA here is from genome assembly GCA_013397725.1 of Rhagologus leucostigma. NCBI lineage: Eukaryota > Metazoa > Chordata > Aves > Passeriformes > Rhagologus > Rhagologus leucostigma. Next base: position 135,858 of record VZTD01001038.1, on the reverse strand, counting down.
TGAAATGAGGGAACCCATTCTTCCCCAGCTGGCTGCAGGATTGGGTGTAGACCTGGGGCCTCTCCTAGGCTGGCTTTTTTTCCCTTTTCTCTGGGCAATGGCTTTGTGGTACCATCAAAACAGAAGTGGGATGGAGACCTTGCAATGCAGTCCAAGGGAGATGAGGCACATCAGGGACTCGTGAGACTATGGGATAGAATCTGTGCCAGTGTCTGAGCAGAAGAAGAGGACACTTTGGCCACGAGTCTGCATAGGGATGGGCAGGACTGAGAAGGAGCATGGGAAGTGATGAAAAGATGTTTTTAGGCCTGAGTCTACCTCAGCAGTAGCAACATAGCCTCTTCCATCTTCTTGCTGGACCATTGCCTTTCTGTGGGAGAATACAGGATGAATCTGCATGCCAGGTCTGTGGATTTAATGCTGGACTGCCACCAGCTCCCTGCTCCATAGCTACGTGGATCAGCAAAACAGAGAGCTGCTCCCAAAACAGGCATTTCACAGCCCCAGACTCGTTTCCTTCAGCACAGTTTGTCTGGACTCTTCTATCTCTGGGGCCTCTGCTGGGATCTGCTGGAGTGATCCACGGGGGAAATGCTTCGCAAAGAGGCAGCTCCAGCTAAATGTGAGTCACATAATTAATTCCAGTATAGTTAATTGGACCTAATTAATCATATTCATAAGTGTAATGAGGGGCTTGCCCACAGGGGTCTTGTTAAGGTCTGAGCTTAGGGCTAGTGTTCTGCAGAGTCAATGGGAATGAACAAGTCCCAGAGCCTTGGACATATCTTAGGACCGGCTTCCATCTACTCCACACGTCCTTGTTGGCAAAACATGACAGGACAAGGCCAGTCCTTCTGACCCTATAGCCCTATATTCTCTGCATCCCACAGAGGCAGAATGTGTCAGGAGCTTCTGGCTGGTCAGTCCCAATTCTTCCCAGGGAAGGCTGGAGTCACTGTCACAGATGGCTCCCTCTTGGTCCTTAACTAGTTTGGGAGACTTTTCTGTTTTGTATATTGTACGTAAGTTTTGTGGTCCAAAGGCAGGAAAACCCCATGCAGGGGAGGAACAGGTAACAGCCAAATCTGGGCATCTTGGCTGAGGCTTGCTAAGGTGCTGCTGTGCCAGGCAGGTCCTGGGATGAGCTGCTGCCATGGTGGTTGTGGCTTTGGCAGAGAGGGGCTTTGAGGAACTCCAAGGAATCTGCTTCACCATCTCCTCCCCTATCTGTCTCTCCTAGCATGGGCATAATGATAGAGGAGGGATGGGGAGACTGGGAGTCATCATCAAGTGCAGGCAGGGTAGCTAGCCTGGCAGATGTTAATTAAAGGCAGAGGCTCAGTGCTGAATTGGCAGCAACTGGTCTTCTTGCTGACCTTTCCCAGTCTTGCTTTGCCACTTGCATGTGCGCAGGCTGGGAGAGATGTGAAGGGCTGTGATGCAGAAAGCCCAGAAGGTTGCAGGGAAGGAGTGGGAAGAGAGAGGCAGCCAGAGGACCCAGAGGACAGGTGGTTCCATGTGTCCCCTATGCACCGCACCTGGCTGGAGGGAAGGAGCTACCTGTCTGCCTCTGGCACTGAGCTGTCATGCCAGATAGTGGTGGCTGGGCACCGTTTTTAACCCACTGGCCCTGTGCATGCTGTCTGCAGGGACATGAGCCCAGTGCTGCTACTGGGAAGGATGAAAGTGTGAAAATATGTCATTGCTTGCTGATGAGGCACTTGGGAGCTCACCAGAGAGGCAGGGAGAGGTACGGCCTCAGCACTCCCCTGGAGGGGTATATCTCCCTTGGGTGGCTAGTGTAAGCAAACGATGCTCGATGCAAAGGGGTTCCCAGTGCCTGCCCACGCGTGCAGACTGCGGCCCTCCGAGGTAAAACCCAGAACATCCGCAGCCCGCCCCTTCCGTCTGCTTCGGCCTCGGCTGCTTTCCACAGGCACTTCTGTGGAAACGGGCGAAGCTACCCTGTGCCAGGTGCCAAAGAGCGCCTGCAAAGACTGATGTCGCGTCCTACCAGTTGGGGTTGTAGGCAGCCGGCGTTTCTCCCTCCGTCATTCGCTCCCTCCTTCCCTCCCTCCCTCCTTCGGCGGCCGCCGCCGTTGCTCTTCGCTGGGCCTCGCTGCAGCACCGTCTGCCCGTGGGGAACGGGAGGGCTCCGCCGCACCCCCTCACCTGCCCGTGGGGAATGGGGGTGTTCGAGGTTTCGCCGCCAGCCCCCCTCGCCTGCCCATGGGGAACAGAGCCCCGTTGCTGCCGGTGCCGGGACTCGCCCGGGTGGGGCGGGGCGAGGCGCTCGCTGCCCCGCCCCACCGGGAGATGCCCCCACGCCCTGGCAGGGGGCGCTGCCGCGCGCCGCCCCCGGATTTGGGGGGTGACGCCCCCACCCCCGTCTCTCATCCCGGTCCCCTACCGCCACCGTTCCCGCTCCCGGGACAGGCCGGCTCCTCCGCCCCGGTGCGGGCGCTGCGGGTATGAGCAGAGGGGCGAGTCTGTGTTAATTTTCAACCGAGGCCGCCGCCTCCCGTCAGTGGAGCTGGATTGCTTGTCTCCACATCACCTTGAGCTCTGCAACTCTGGGGATGCTGCCAAGTGGTCCCTGCCTCCAGCCCTCTCCTCCCAGCCCCACCCCTGGGCGGTTGGTGCGCTTCAGGCAGGAAGGTGACACGTCCTGGTTAGGATGCTGGTGGCAACACCCAGGAGCGGGCAGGCTGCCTCCACAGCCTGGTGTGCGTGTGCACTGTGCGGCTCCCGTCCGTGGAGTCTGTTGTTCAGGGCAGCAGGGTGGCTAATGCCTGGAAAACTTGTTGGTAAAGATAGTAACATGCTGCTCTTCTCAAGGGCTGGAGCCAGTCCTTGTGCCTTGTGCGTAGAATTACAAAATATCCTGAGTTCGAAGTGACCCACAAGGATCATCGAAGTCCAACTCCGCGTAGGCTCTGGGAGATGCGGCAAAGAGGGGCTCAGGTGTGGGACCTCCCCGGCACAGTGAGGCTCGAGAGCAGGGCACGCGGGGTGTCGGCCCGAGCAGAACGGGTGGCTTGCGGGCCGGTGTTTCGGATGATAAAGGGCAGACGGATGTTCAGCAGGAGGAGCCCCCGTGCTGTCGCGGGGAGGATTGGGATGCAGTTCTGCAGGTCCCGGCAGTGCTGGGACCCGTGTGCCATCGCGTACATGTCTGTGAGACGCGTGGGTGTGCGACACCTGGATGGCCACTCGCAGGGCGCCGGCCGCTCGCCGCGGGAGGCCCGGGACGGGGCGGCGGTGCCGATCCCGGTCGACGGCGGCGGTGCCGGTC
>VZTD01001038.1:25021-132255 GCA_013397725.1 Rhagologus leucostigma | reverse complement strand
GCGGGCTCGCCCGGCCTACCCTGAGCCGCTCCGCCGCCGCCGAGGTGAGTGCCCCGCCGGGCCCGGGCAGCCGCCGTCCCATTGTTCCGCCCCGGGGGGGAGCCGGGGCTCCGCGCCGCCCCCGCACCGACCCCTTACCCCGCGCAGCCGAGCCCGCCTCGGGGCTGTCATCCGGACAGAGGGGCAGCCGGCAGCCGCCGTCCGAGCCGGAGACTCCGGGCCAGCCGCCGTACCACCGCTCCCGGGGGCGGCGATAACTTGACGGGGGGACGGCGCCGGCCTCGGCTCGGCCTACCCGCCGAGTCCGGCCGGCTGGGGATGAGCTGTCAGCGTCCCTACTTGCGGGGGACACTGGATATTGCCTCTGGTCCGCGGGACCCTTCCCGATTCGCTCTCACGTCTCGGGGATCGCTCTTCCGAGGTCCTTGTCACCCATTGCTGCTGCGGCCGCAGGCGATTCCTCGAGGACAAAAGTGCCTCGACTGGGGCTTTTCTCTAGGTGCAAAGAACTTATTCGGGTTGCGTCTGGTTTTACCGGAGCTGGTCTGGATTTTGCAAGACGTTATCGGTGCTATTAAAGCCCCAGGGAGGATTGAAACTCGCCACATTTCACGTGGGGTTTAAACAAACAGTCCTGTGAGAGCCCATCCTAACTATCAGGGGAGACCTCTCCCCTCTCTTTGCGGTGTTCTACTCGATAGGCTTCGGTTCCCTGTTGAGATGAATCAGGCATGTGGTCGGCTTGGAAGAAAAATGAGAGAAATACCACATGTACGTATTTTCCTTGCGCACAGAAAGGAACCGATGTAACAAAACCTCCCCTGCATTGTATTAGGGACGTGTCTTTAGCAGGTGGTGAACTTGTTCCAGCCCTCCTCTGCTAGCAACCACTTGCTGGAATAGAAATGCGAGAAGGATGCATATCTGAACACATAAGTAATGCTACATGACAGGGCAGGCTGTTGTGTTGTTGTGTGCGGCGGCGTCTGCACGCCTTGGGGGCAGCTCCGTTTGACAGGGTGTCAGGCTGCGGCAGCATACGGTTGTGTCCTGGCTCTGCCAGGCAAAGGGCTGCCGACGGCATAGCACAGAGGACAACCATGCACCTTTGGCAGCGAAGTGATGCCACAGGAGCCCTAGCTGCGCACTCTTGACCTGCAGGATCTGTTCTTCGAATGTGGGTACCACTCATTACCCTGCCCAAATGCAGTTTCATGCCAGGCACGCAGTAATGACATGCAGCTCCTTCCATCCATCAGGGGTTGTGTGTGTGCCTTGCTTTGCTACTTTGGTGGCAGGAGGGATAAGAACAGTGAGTCACCGAGGAAGTGATTTGCCCAAGGTCACTTGGCAAGGCTGTACTGGTGCTGAATCAAGACCTCCTTTGACTCTGGTGCCTGTGGTAATGCTGGCTGCCACCACACGTGGGTATGTAATACGCACCCAAGGCTGGTATTAGTGCAGAAATGTCCAGGTCTGTGTTGTTGCCTGGTTCTCCTTGGTGGAAAGATGAGCGTATCAGTGTGCTGTCTCTACAACAGCTGTCTGCTCCGTTGGGACTTCTTCCAGAGCATTCATAACCCAAGTGCTGAAGAACCTTTTTGTTTGTTTTTTAATGTGTGTGTTGCCATTTTAGCAGAGTAGATGGTGGGATTGGTTGCTCCTTACCACCCTGACCTGCATCTTCATTACCTAGAAAATCCATTTCGCGGTGTTTTCTGCGGTGCAGTGTTGTAGGTGTTACTATGTCTCCCTGCCCCTGAAAGTCCTTTTTCTCTTTCCAGATCCCCGTCACCGGATAGAAATAAACAGGCAGCAGTTAAAGGAAAGCTTGCTTAGAAACTAGAAACCACAGTTGATCAGTTGAAGAAAGTAAAAGAGTTGTGTTTTGTACTTTCAAGCCCTTTTGCATCTCACTGTGTTGCTGTTGGAAGGTGGCTCTCTGGCCACGGTGTGACAGGGGGGACAGATAGCTGCATGAAGCAACTGGGCTGTCACAAAGCTGGACATAGCAAGCTCACTGGGCTATGCTGCTCCAGGGCAGCTGCCAAGGATGCGCTGGAGTTGCACTTTAGTTCCAGACTAACTCCAGCCTGTGAGCTGTGGACTTTGCTCATACTGGCCTGGAGTTTCTGAGGTCTGAGCTCAACTCAGCCTTTGACTTTTCTGTCGAGTTGTCAACCCATCATGTCCTCCATACTTACTGTTTCTGGGAGAAGAAAACCTTTGGTTTTTCTTCTCTCCGCTGCTGTTCTCTCCTGCTGAACACTGTGAGTGCTTTCCCTTCTGGCAGCGCTTGCTGTGTGGAGGGATGTGGAAGGGAGGAGTAGCTGGAGAGGAGGCTCTTGGTTCTCTGTGGGGAGCATCAGCCGTGTCCCAACCAGTGGCTGTTTCTTACTGCTGTAGAGATGTTGCTCTTTGTTAACTCTGGTCATCTTCAGCTGGTTACAGGGTCCAAAGATGGGTCGTGGGATTGTTTTCTGTCTCTTTTAGTCCTGTCTCTTGTCAGTACAGTGTCCAGTTCAGAGCTGGTATCAGAACAACCCTTGCTTCTTTGCCCTGTCTCAGGTGATTGCATCAGGCTTTGCTGCTGCTAGGAGGGAAAGTTCTTAGCGGTCAAAGCACTCGAGGATGCGTCTGTGTTCCTCGGATGTCCAGATGTGCTGCTGTAATGGGTTTTAATCTGCTCAGGTCTAGTCATTTCCTGGAGATGGCACAGGCTGGCTTCCAGCTCTTAATTCCTTAGGGCTCCATCCAGTTTTAAATACCCTGACCGACAGATCTCTCAAGTTGGTCTCTTCTGGGAGAATAAGTCCCCTGTGGAAAAGCACAAGTTTGCTGTTCCTGTCTGAGAATGCATCAGCGGTCTGTTCCACCTGTGAGCCTGCTGCTGAGCCTCTGTCACTGCCTCCTCCCAGGGATGTCGACTGTCCCTCAACAGCCTTAGCCAGGCAGAAGCCCAGAGCTTGCTCTGAAAATGTCATTTTCCTCGTGCTGTTGCTCTTTTGGCAGAGACCCAGCATCATGCCAGTGCCCTGGACAGGGGATGGGGGGGGGCGTGGGGGGGGGGAGAGAGGGCACATAGGAGACTTGTGCTGTGTTTGACTACTTTTGACATTTTTAACAGGAAACGTGGTATGTGGATGCATGGATATATAATATAATGCAGGGTAGAGATATCATAGTGATATGATGTACAGACGCAGCAATATTTTGTCAGTGTTATTTAAGCTGTATCAGCGAAGTGCGAGGAGGATTGCCAGCACGACTCTTCTGGAAAATCAGAATCTAATGCAGGTCAGGCCTTGGTGTCAGCCCACTCTCCTTTCCTCCCAGGAAGATGTTGACTGGCAAATGCATTTTCTGGTGATCTCGTGTGTGGTCCTGTGTTTCCAGAGAGTGGTGAGAGTTGTGGATTCTAACTTTATGTAGTTGATCTCCATGAGATTTAGCTACCCTGTGAGGTTTCTCATAGTGCTGAAGCTGTGGAAAAATACACCCGTCTTGGAGCAAGAGGCCTAGGAAGTGTTGTGGCGGCTTCGCTTCTCAGTTGTGCATCTTCAGCAGCTCTGTGTGGTGCAGATTGTGAGGATGGCCACAGTGATATTCCTCAGTTCTTCTTGACTTCGTTTTGAAGTTTTGTGCTGATTTCCAATGGGCCGGTCTTTGCTGCTTTGGTTTGGCTTCCTTTCTTCACTGCCCCTGGCAGCCCTGAGTGGAAGGTACCCAGGAACTGTTACTGGAGATTGGTGTGCATGGTTTCTGTTGCTGTATTTTGCACTTCATCAGCCTCTCCTGGGGAGGCAGCACCAGTCAAACCATATGGCATGGATGAGAGGCACCCTTCCTTCTTCTGTGGTGCCTGTTGCAGGTCATCTACTTAGCACCAGACCCTTCCTGGGAAGTGGTTTTGTTTTCTTCCTACCTGATCTTCTGTGAAACTCAAAGGTGGAGAGGGTGATGGATTTTGTTCTAACTGGGATCAGTTCACAATGGCATTTGCAGTTGCCACAGGGTTATACTCAGCAGGAGCTAGCATAGAGGAAGCAGTTAGTTCTAACTGGCACCTGCTTCTGATTTAAGAGAAAGCCACGCTATGGAGGGGCAGCTTGTCAGGAGTCCTGCTCGCTCCCTGCATCCTTGGCCAGCAGATCAGTGCTCGTTGGTCCCCAGGGCAGCCTGAGCCATGGTGTGGAAGGAAGACGGAGCATGGGTCGTCTTGACATGGCTATCTGAAGCCTGTACCAAGCCTTGGAAATGGATGTGCTGCTGTTGGGCATCCTGACTGGCTCCAAGTCCTGCTTGCTTGAGCCTGGACCTGATGCTCCTGCTGCTCCTCTTGCAAAGCGTGGGATGGGCCATCTGAGACAGTACGACTCCGAAATGGACAGGGTTGCCTTGATGCCAGCTACAACCCTGCACTGGAGAAAGCAGTGCGAGGATGATGGGCTGCAGTGCCCTGAAGAGAGAAGCAGGAACCTGTTCTGCTCTCGCTGTGTGTGTGTCCATGCTGGGCAGACTCAGTATGATGAAGCCTGCTTCCCACTTGCTCAGCCCTTTTTGAAGAGGTGGTCTGGTTCTTTGACAGCTGCTGGTGTCTGGGCACAAGGGGCTTCCCTGTATCCCGGTATCCTTGCTGAATTGTCAGATGGATGCATTGGGCAGTGGTTTCCAGCCCCTTTTCCACTGCCTTTGATGGGAGGACAGTGCCTTCACCTGGCATCATTCTGCTGCATCTTTCTGGGCAGCTCCAGGCAGAGGAACATGCAAGCTGTGCCTGGGCATCTTTGGGAGACAGGACTTCCCCAATGCGGGCAGCTTGTCTGGCAGCTTCAGCTGGAGCCACTAGAGAAAACAGCACTTTGATGCTGGATTTTTCTTCCCCCAAAGAGCTGGAGCTATGTTTGGGTGTTGGGTTTTTCAGCTGTGACTCAGGATGCCTGGAACCCCAGCTAGGGGATAATGGGGAGCCTCTTCTGATGCTGGGGTAATAGCCTCAAGATGGCTTTAGGACAGTGCTATGCAGTGTGCCCAAGAGGTGGGGCGTCACCCTGTTTAGTGATGAGCGCTGCTGGAGCCAAGTCCTGGGCCAGAAGCCAGGTTTGTGATCCGTGCCAGAGAGGGCGAGACTTGGAAAGCGAAGCAGAGCTCCTCCTAAGTGAGAGATGGACTGAAATACTGAGCAAAACCACAGAGTGCTCCTTGTTCCTGCCTATGCCTACTCATCTTCTTTCTTCCCAAAGTGTGTGGGAGGCCACAGGATGGATCTGCTAGGGAGCAGGAAGGCTGTGCTCCTCAGGCCCATTTCGATCATTGTGCCTTTTCAGGGTGTTGGTTGGGTTGGTTTTTTGCAGTTTTATTTTGTTGTGGGTTTTTTTTCCCTTTTAACCCTGCCTCTGGTATTGCTGGATCTTCCCCATCCTTGCTGTTACTGGTTTGACAGCCACCTCCTTGCAAGGTGTGCTGTCCAGAGCAATGCTGTGTTCAGTCGCACTGCTCTTTCTGTCATAGGTCAGCTGAGCAGCTTTCCTTTTCCTTGCTCAGCTCCTGCTCCTGTGGCCGAGAAGAGGAATGGGCCAGGATATGGTTTGTGTAGAAGATGCTCTGTGGCACTGCCTGTTTACAGACTCTGTGCTTCTCAAAATGTAAGCACAGGAAGTGCCAGGCTCCGCTGGGGTTTGTGTGAGCAGCGTGGCTCCTGCACGCTGGGTGTCTTGCAGCCTCTGGCCGCAGCAATCTTCTGCCCTGTCACAGGACAGAAGAGGTTTTAAGCACTCTGCAGAAGCAAGGGCTTGCTTTTTTTTAACCTCCAAAATAAAGGCTGGGAGGAAAAGTGAAAGGAAGTGACTTAACCAAAGACAGGAAGGGAATATGTGGCAGGGCTAGGGACAGAAGCCAAGATTCCCAATTCCTGCTCATCACTCCTACTCTGCTGCCTCTCTGGGTCTCAGCCTCCTATTCAAGGCATAAGCAGGGTTTTCTACTCCTCTGAGAAGCTGGAGGTCAGGAGCTCCTCTCTTGAAGTATCTTCAATGCTCGGTGCATCTTTGTGTTTTCCAGCAGGATTTGCCCAGCTGAAGTTAGAAAGCTATGACTTGTGTGATTACAGCAGAGTTGCAAACTGTGTCCTTGGCTACCGAGTTGAGCTTCTGATACTCCACGGAGCACAGTGGTCCTTGTCCAGTGCTCACCCTGCAAAGAAATACTGCTCTCCAAGAATGCTGTGCCTTTGTTTGGAGGGCCATACCCAACTTAAGGGTTTACGTTAAGAGTCCTGTTTCTCTCTGCTTGCAGTGTATATATACCCTGCTGAACTTTGCTTCATGAATGGTCTTCCTTGACTTGCCACCCAGGGCATGGTACCTGTCTGATCAGGTCTGCATCAGTTGCCTGGTTCTGCAGGCGGGGGCTCTGGAGCATTGCAGTCTTCCTAATAGAAAATAAAATCATAATATACTCTTTGGAAGAAAGATCCTTCTAAATAGCTGTGTATCAATGAATGGCTGTACTCCCCTTCAGATGGGCAGGGGCTCCAGCAGTGGGTGCAATGACTGTTGCTTCATTCTGTTGCCGTGCTGAGCTTCAGGCCTCTGGAAAAGCTGCAGCTGAGAGAGAATGCTGGTTTATAAAAAGGTGGCTTATAAAAGACAAGGGTCCCAACAACCCACACTGTAGGTCTCCCTGCTCAGAGTGGGGAAGAACTGGATGGGGAGCTCTGAAGGGTAGTAACTGAGCAGAAGGGCTGCATCTCTGGTCAACTCTTCTCAGCATCAAGCTGGCCAAGGCTGTGGAAACCCTTGCAGCACTGAAGCTTTCACCACTTCCTCGGCAGGATTTGTTCCAGCATTGATCTGTAGCAGAGGATCGGGCCAGACAGGGCCTGAACGGAGCAGGTCCGGCCACAGGCAAGCCTCAAGCATGGCAGTTAGACTGGGTTGAAAGCTGCCTGTGTCCTGCCTCTGTGCAGCCTTGTTTGAACTTTCCTCTGGCAAAGAGCAAAAGGAATCGGGGAGACCTAGGGCTGGTCCAAGCAAGTTTCCTCTGTTTTGTCTGCCCCCAGATGCAACAGGGGGGTGGGGGTGATAGCAGCAGCTCCCGACTGTCCTCCCAGAGCAGTGTGTTTTTTGGGGGGGGGCTTTGGTCATGACAGCTTTTGAGCAAATGTTTCTTTGCCTCTGGTGTTCCCTGCCTCTCAGGCAGGGAGGGGGAAGTGAAACTGCGGTTCAGACCGAGTCCTCTGGATGGCAAGAAAATTGCTGAGTAGCCGGTTTCCAGGTTGCCGAGGTTCTAGCCAGGGCCCGGTGTGGCTGCCAGAAGCAACAGGCTTGGAATTTCCTCCGCCTGGTGCCAGCTCCGCTTGGGCTGGCCGCAGCACCTCTGCTGGGGCCGTGAGCTCTGCAGATGGGGCGCTCCCAGAGCAGGGGTTACACTGGAGCTGGAGCTGCCCCCCTCATTCTCACAGCCTGGTTTCTATTTTCTTTTCCAGGGCCCAAGATGTTTTGAATTATGCAGCCTGCGCCTCCCGCGGGGCTCCTTGAGCAGCCGCCTAACGAGCTGAGCTCCTGACAAACTTTGCTCTGGCTTTGGCTATGCTTGGAAAATTTTACAGCCTTTTCAGAAAAAGGAAATGCCAGGAAAGGCCTGTCTCTTCTTACTTTTATGAGGGGGTCCCAGTTGAGAGAGGGTGAGATGAGTTTGGAAAAGAAGACAGGAAGGATTTTGTATATGGCAGTATATACACTTTCCAGTGATCAGGGTGAGCGGACTCGGTGCATCTTCCCGTAGCGGGCACAGTGGGGGCGAGAACTGCAGGGCACTTGGCGGATGCACCATGGACACAGGAAGCAGTGACTCCTTTGCTGCAGGGAGGTAGTGGTCTGTCTTCCCTCCGGCTGCCAGCATAGCCACTGGCTGTTTAATCTTTGCTAATTGTGCTTTTTCTGAATGGTGATGGTTTTATTTCTGCTGTGGTCGCAGGCCGCATGGACATGCTGCATGTCGGTCCCCAAGGCTTGGGGGAAGGATTGCCACCGGGTGCTGTGCTGGTGGTTTCCTTATCGGGGGATAGCACAGTGTCCAGGCAGAGTGTTGTGGGCATAGGGGTGTACGAATGCAGGTGCTGCCAGCACAATGTTTTACCCAAAAGGTATAGTCTTGTGTAATTTCCCCCTTTGGATGAGAAACCGTGTTACAGAAAGAGAAACTGGGACCCAAAATAAATGGTGACTTGCCTGCCTTCCCTTTGTAAGATGGTGCTGAGAAGGGAGCAAGGAGCCCTCTGTTTTGGATAAACTCCCCCTTGGTGAGGTGCTGAAAGTCTGCCCTTGCATTTGTCTGGTTTCCTTCAGGAGAGCCTACCAGTGATGTCACGGATCTCTCAACAAGTACTTCTGTCTGGAGAGGCACTGAGGGTACAGGCTGGTCCTTGCCATCCTCCTTGCATATCCTCCCAGTGTCCCAGATTCCTTTCCAATGGTGAAAATGCATCTGTGGAGACTGGGATGGGGTTCTTGGTTGGAGCCTGTAAAAATGCAGCAGCCTGGGGAATTGTGGAACTTCTCCAGTGGGAGGGATCAAGGTTTCTGTGCGATCCATAGGCATCAGCTGCTGCCAGTCGTTGTGGATGAGCATCAGACATGGGCAGTGATTGCTCTGGGTGGAAGGAGCCTCGCACTGGTCCTGCTTTGAGGGCTTTGCCTGTGACACTTGTCAAGAGTGTGGCTCTGGATAGCTATTTGATTTGGCAGCCTGTGCACGCCTGGTAGCCCTAAGAGTGGGATGCGGGCACCAGAATTGTGCCCTACTCTCTTTTTTTTCATCACTCTACCCATCCCCTGCTTTCTGCTATTTTGGACAGGAGAAAAAGCACCTCCTTGTGGCTGTGTCCCCTCCTCCACCTGAGAAATGAGTGCTATCTCTCCTTTCCTTTCTCGAGGCTCATGCACAGAAGCTGAGATTGCATTTGACAGGAGAGGCCAAGCACCTTCACTCTGCTGCTGGGAATTATGAGAGTGGCCCTCCTGTTGGCTTCTCGCAGTGATGAGCTTCTCTGTCCCAGCTCATTCTCAGAGCTCAAAATGTGTGGGAAGCTGCTGTGGACACTATTGAAAAAATAGTTAAATACTTTATTGTTATTTATTTCTGTTATGCCATCTGCATATATATACGGTTTAGAATGGCTGAAGTGGATGGTTTTTGTACTCTTTAATTAGTTTCCTAATTTTCAGTGGGGAATCCTGTTTCATGTGAACTTGACACTGTGAAAGAAAAGACCAAGCCCTGCTTGTCCTCTTTGCCGTCAGAACAGTACAAACCCAAAGGAAGCACAGATAAGTGCAGGGGCATGGCTGTGCTTCAGTCCGTGGCACCTCTCCTTCCAAAACATTTCCACAGGTCAGAGGTTCAGTAATAATCTGCCTAGACTGCCCACCTCCTCTGGAGAATTCACTGTGAATTTTTGCTCCTCATTCTCTTAAAAAAACCCCCCAACAAACCCCAAAAAAACCACCAAAGCAAATAAAAGCCACTCCAAAACCCAAACCTGTTTTTGCTCTTTAAAAGTCAGTTTCATGAGTTGAAATTGTAAACATCTTGTTGATAAAAGAAGAGTTGCTTTGCCTAAAGCAGAGCTTCAGCAAAGAAGTGTCCTTCCATTTGCAAATATTTTGATATAATTTTAGCCCTGATGTGTTATTTTAGTGAGAAGAGTGATTTTTTCCACCTGCTTGTGTGGTCAGGACCTTACCTGTAAGCAGTTGCTTCTCACCCCACCTTGTGATTTCAGAATATTCGGAGACTCAGCTACTGGTGGCAAATGTTTATAACTTAGTTTAATATGCTTTTTAATCAAAAGCAATTTCACAAAGTCCTAGTCTGATTAAAATGTATTCCTTATATTAGTAGGATTTAGTCTTCCTTTTTTTTCCACCATAGTATAAGAGCCCCAGGCATTTTTCTGATGCTATTGCAATAATAGGCTACCATTGATAAGTCCTTTCCCCAGAATTCCCAGTAGCAGCCTACAGGCCCTTGGAGGGGCCCATGGAGGTCCACAGTGGGTAGGTTTAACACCAGTGAAGCAAACTAGCCACCCTGGGATTTCTGTTTCTGAGGGTGATGCTGGCAGTGCCGTGTTCCGAGCTCTTTCACTGGAAAGGGATGACGTTGACATCGCTCAGGGCTGCTGATTCCTGTCTGGGTGATGACATTTATATTCATCTCACTGCAACCAGATGGAGAAGTTAATTGCTTTGCCCGGCCTCGGGTTGAAACAAGACTGCAGAAGAGGGTAATGTGGCTGGTGGTTAGTTAGTTGGAAGGGGAGAGCGAAGAGATTAGCATATCCAAGCGTAATGCCATGTTTTGGCATTGTCCTTCCTCCAAGACCTGGTTCTGAGCATATTGGGTGGCTGCTCTTTCACTGTTTGATCTGTGGCTGTTTCTGTCTGTGTGTGGTCCAGTGGCTGGTGGCTGTTTGCAGTGTTTTTGGAAAAGCTACCAGGGGTATGCAAAGAATTGATCTTTCTTGGAAACTGATAGAAGAATCCAAATAGCAAACACTCCAGGAAGTCAGGCTCCTACTTCTCTTGCTACCTTCTTGCCTCCCCAGTGGGCACAAATATTGATGTGCCCATACTTCAACTCAGATCGTGTGCAAGTGGCTCAGCATGAGGTGAGAGCCTAGCAGTGCTTCTGCCAGACATAACATGCTGATGATCAGGGAGGGGATGAGGCAAAGCTGGGACCTGGCTCAAGAAGAGCATGTGCCATCCAGGCTCTCTTTTGCACACAAGGTGTGAGTCTGTGGGGTCCTCCCTGCTCTGCTCCCTGCCATGGCTAATGGCTGACCCTGGGCTCGGAGAGGAGGAGGGGTGTGGGGGAGTTGGGATTGTAGCGTTGAAACAGTGAGGAATCTGTGCATCGCCCTTGGCCAGTAGACTAGTCTAATGCCTTGTCTGATTTGCATATCAATTAATTTTTATTTTAAGAGGACTGAAGTGGACCCCAAGTGCCAGACTGCATCTCAGTATGCTGTAGGAAGAACCCAGGAACTTCTTGATTTGATCTGAACAAGCCTGTGGATGGTATCGCTTAATGAGCCAAAGATACCCCTCTGGGGGAAGTCAGTTCCTCTCAGTCTGAAATGGGCAAATGCCAATTTTTCTGGGGGTCTTCAGGTCCCACTGAACAGTCTGGGCAGTGATTGAATGAGAGTCTTGTAGTCACTGGTGATGGTCAGGATCCTCTCTGATAGTAGGATGGCTTGCCTGGGACCGGCCACTGCCCTCGGGGGTCCCAGTGCCAATTTTCTAAGGTGCTGCTTCCCATCACTGTATGACTTGTCAGACCCAATGTTGCTTGGCTGACCACATCTCGGGTTCAGGACAAAACCCATGGGAGAGGAGTGGTTGCAAGGTAGCTGCTGTTTGTAGAGCTCCTCTGGTCAGCCTCACTGCTGTGTGATGGGGAGAAAGCCAACCTCCCCTGCCCAGAGGCAGGAAATGAGAACCACGTGGGCTGACTTGGAGCCTCACTGGCAACTCATGCTTGCAACAAAAGCAGCGTGGCTGGGATTGGGCTCACTGGCTGACTGCCATGGCGCTGGTGGCCTTGTGCAGTGTCCTCCATTTGCGGGGGAGGGTGGGGGGAGCAAAAGGAGTGTCCCCATTTGGCTCCAGTGCTCGAAGGGGGAGGCTGCAGCCAGAGCTGGTCTCTCTTCCTCTTTCTGCTGTGCATCCACCCTTAGGCACTTGTCTGGGCTCTCACTGTGAGTGTCCAGCTGTTGCGCATGCCAGGAATAAAGGCGGCTCACGGGCTGTGGCCCAGGCCCCTGTAGACAGACTCGGCCCCAGCACAACAGCTGTGCTGGGGTTTGCAGCTGCCACTGCTTCCAGGGCAGGAAAGGTCTTGCAGTTTTCACGACAGGGGTTTTTCCTCCTGTATTTGTCGTCTCTCAACGGTCATCCTGAAGTCTTTCTCCAACCTCAGCTGAGGTGCCAGGGCTCCCACTTCCCATCGCTAAAGTAGTGGTTATCGGAGGGAAAAGCAACATAAGCTTTCTTGGTGGACCCTGTCGTGTTTGTTCCATTACAGTGCAGCAGCAGTGGCACCAGCCGCTGCCTTCCTTCCCCTCACTGGGCTGGAGCGCTGCAGGCTCTCGGCAAATGCTGTCTGCGGACATCTGCTGCCTCCTCCCCCACTGCCTCCTGGCAAGCGGCAGCAGCTTCCCAGCAAACAGCCTGCTCTTTGCATCACCCCCCGCACACCCGACCAAAGCTCCCTTCTGCTCTTACAGGCACCTTCGCAGGACCTTGAAAGGGTGGTTTCCCTCGTGCTGGCTTGGCTCCAAGCAGCCTTCTGCTTCACAAGACCATAGCTGAAAAAAATCAGGGTGCCTGATGGAGGAGAAAGGCTTATTAAAGGTGATGCTTACCGGGTTCTGGCTCATGATTCAAACAGGCAGCCCTCTCTTTGGCAGGGCTCCAGCCAGCGCTTGGGGCCTGAGGGCAGGCATGGAGTCTGGGGCAAAAAGCTTGGAGCCGTTTGACTGGAGCAGATGTGGCAAGGTCAGCTGTGAACTGCAGCTCTGGTGCCAGAGCTGGATGCTTTGCGCCGGTGTCCGGCTTGAGTATGTCATGGGTGGCTAAGGGAGGCAAAGTTCACTATTGCAGGTATTCATGTGGCCCCTTTCAGGAGATAGGAGCTTTGTTTCTTTCTGCTCTGGCCAGGTAGTGGGATTATGTGCTCCTTGGTTGTAGACAGCCACAGGGCCGTGGGTTTCTGTCTCCTGAGAGTAACCTCCAGGCTTGATAGTCCTGCCATCTTGGCAGTAGGAAGCACCTGGCAAAGTGGCATTTCTGTGGGTTCAGTCTCTCAGTGCCACTGCACCAGGTTCCCATCTGTGGGTATTAGCGTTTGGCACCAGAAGGTGTGGCAGTAACCTAAGAGATCTTTGCCCCAAGCCCAGGCAGTCCCCTAAGCCACAGTTGTCAAGATGCCCTGGCTGCATCCTGTGTGCTTCTAGCCTGGGGACTTCTCTGGAGAGCAGAGGAGCTGGGAGGGATGGAGCGGAAGGATTTAATGAAGTGGGCACGAGAAGCATAGCAAACTCCTTTCTCCTGAAACCAGTGAAGCAGCAGCTGGGAGCATGAAGGCAATGCTTGTCTGTGATCTCAGGGAATGCCCAGAAGGAGGGCTGAGGTATGTGGATTAGTCAGAAGAGATGGTAGAGGATGAAAGAGGATTCAGCAGCTCTGACCGTAAAGGCAGTTTTGGAAGAAGGAGCTGGAGGGATTGCAGGTGGGACATGTAAACAGGAGCTTGGAAAGATGGGATTAACAAAGTCAGTAGGGAAATTTGCCATTTTGTACCTGGATCAGAAAGATGTGAGCACAATTTGAAGTGATTTAGACAAGAAGGCACAACTCTGTGTTTGGAGGGAGAAGGGATCATTATCTTCACTGTGACCGTCTTTGTGGTGGAGGAGTGCAGAGGCACAGCCAGATCCCCCCAGGCAGCTTGGAGGAAGCTTGGTGTTACGTGGAGAAGTATTGCTTGGCACACAGTTGACAGTAGGTTCTGGCCCCCCTGTTTAGTTAGTAAGGCTGTGGTCCGTGACTGCGCCTGGTGTCAGAAGAAGTGGTAGTGGGAGAGCTGTGTGGATGCCATGTAAATGCTGCTGGAGGAGCCTGCGAAATCATCTGAATGCCTGTGATGGATGTGGCATAGAGTTGGGAGATGTGGGACAGGGTGTCTGGCTGACAGCGAGCAGTGAGGCCAGGGGCTGCATGGCAAGCAGGGCCAAGGCTCTGTGGTGTCACCAGCAAAGGACCCTGGTGCACCTGTCGGCACTCTTCTGGGTGCCAGTCTGTGGCAACTGGGCCCAGTGCTGCTGCACGGAGGGAAAGAGCCTGGAGCAGATCCAGCAGCCAGACCCAAGTCAAGTGCTTGGGTGTGCTGTCTGCCTGGGTAGTAGCCCCAGGCCCCTTCTCCTTGTTGGTGTGGTGCTGAGCACAAAGGAGATGAAGCAAGGTAAGGATGAGGCATGTGTTTGAGAGGGAGACGAGAGATGCCACTGAGAAACAGAACTGAGCTCTCTTCTTCTTTTTGTGCTGTCAAATACTCAGTGGGATGGGGGCAGAGGAGCTGGGCTGCAGGCCAGAAACACTCACACACATCCCTGAGAGGGGAAGCTGAAATGCTGCAGGAAGCCATGCTCTTGCCTGCACAGGTGATCTGCTGCAACTCAGGGGTGACACAGCAAAGCCATGCCTCCCCCAGCCATCTAGACCCTGTCCCAGAGCCTAGGAGGAGACGGCTAAGGAGGTAAGAGGGCTCTGGCAGGCAGCCTTTAAAGCCCTTGCCAGAGGGGAAATAGGGGTGTCACCAGCAGCTGGAGGCAAGGACTGGTAGGTTCTGGTGTTTACCCAATGCTGAGGAGAAGCAGAAGGTGCCATGTAGAGGCCAATTGTTGCCTCCCCCAGGAGGTCAATGCTGGAGTGCAGGGGAAGGCAGCTGGGCACGACGTTATCCTGAGAAGAAAGCACTGATAATTTGAGGCAGAGGGAGCACCAGGGCCCAGGACATTGCTAGGGAGGACATCCTTCCTTTGAGCAAGGAAGGGGTGCCACGGGTCCAGCAGGACCCTGGCCACAGGAGCGCTCTCTGCTATGACTGCCTGGGTTAGTGCCTCTGGTTGTTACTTTGTGCCCAAAGGCTTCCCGGAGGGAAGTGGCATGGCAGGTGCAAGTGTATGGACTGCAGGGACTGGTGCTGGCTGGGCTCACAGAGAGCGGTACCTGGCTCTTCTCCCTTCTCTGGTGGTGCTGGGTGCATTCCTATGAGTTATCATTCCCTCCGTGCCAAGGCTGGTACAAGACTTTACCCCAAGTGCTCGGCTGTCACTCATCTGGGCTCTTGTTTTCCTCTGCAAGGAGTCCAACTCCTGGACTGGGCCCACAAGCAGGACTCTGTCGCTAGTGGGTCAGGAGCAGGCTGAGACAGCACACAGAGAGCTAAGCACAGGCCCCGGGCAACACCGAAGCACCAGCTGGCCCTTTTGGGAGGCCAGTGGCCTCCCTAGCCCAGTCTCGTGTGGGGTGGGCCTGCAGCAGCTGTCTTCCCTGCACTGGAAGGATGGAGCCAGGAGAGGGGGAAGGGAGAAATCAGCCTGCAAAGGGTTAACAGTGGCTCCAGCCCGCTGCTAAAAGCCCAGGCCCTGCTGCAGGAGTGGTGCTGAGCAGCCTGCTCCAGTTGGCATCTGTCCCAGAATGCTTTGGAAAAGCACTGGCCTCTGACCCCCAGTACAAACTGAGCCCAGCACGTGGGAGGGAGAAATTACTCCCAGACCTTCAGGCTCCAGGGTTTACAAGCTGCCTCCAATAAAGCAGCCATTTTTTCCGACAGTTATTAAATCTCCCCTTTTTAGCTCGCTGCAAACCTCTGCCTGTCGTTCCCGTACCCTGTCCCCAGCCCCACGTTGTGCTTCTCCTGCTCAAGCCCAAAACACCTCTAAAAGGTGAGGTAGGCCTTTTTGGGGAAGGCTGAAGGCTGGGGAGAGCTCCAGCCACTGGTTCATGAGCAGTGCCCCTCACCCTGCAGCGGCGGGTCCCATCCGGCTTGGCTGCTGTACTTGCGTCTGTCTGCCTGCTTCCTGCGTGAGCCAGTGCAGGCAGCAGCCTCCCCGGGTGCCTTGCTGCAGCAATCCCTGGGGAAATTCCTGCACCTGCTTCCCCCACTTGTGAGGTGCACATCTGCACCCTTCTTCTGAGCCCCTGTGGGGCCAGTGGGGCTCTGCTGATGGACCACATTTCCGTGTTGTCTTAGTGTCCATGCTGGGGACTGGGAACCAAAGGGCAAAGGTTTTCTTCTTGGCCTTTGCTGATGGCTGGGGCAGCTATGGACAGGGCCTTGGTTTTTCTTTGCCTCACTTCTGCTATCTTGAAATGGGAATAGGAGCAGGATTTGCGCTTACCTGTTGTCAACTCCTTAGGTAACTTATTCTTTCTGCACTCCCTGCAGTGAGCGACGGATTAATTGCCAGGGAGGCTGGCCAGTTTCTGTGGGAGATCACTGCGTGGGAGGCTCACGAGGCTTCCTTCACCAGCTAGTGTTTGTAATGACTGCTGCAGCTGCAAAGTGCCAAGAACTGCTTATTCACATAGGATTTTGTGGCCATCCAGTTGTATGGAAGTGCCGAGTTGGCGTGGAGCGGTGAGCAATGCCTGTCTGGTGCTGTGCTGAACATGCCAGCATGTTGAGTTGCTGCAAAGGGTGTGGGGAGCACGTGTTTTTGTTTGTACAGTACTTTGGGAACAGAACACTCGTTACAAGTGGCTACCATGCCATGGGCACTGTGGGATCCAGATAAATAAAATGGGAGCTGGTATTTCAAAACAACCTCTTCCCTGCTCCTCCCACTGCCTGTGCACATTCCTCTGGCGAGGAGCAGGCGAAGGTGAGGAGGTGCCCACAGAATGCAGCTGTAGCCCATGGCCCGAGAGCAGCTGCAGCACCAGGCAGTCTAGACTCCACAGCTCTCTTCCCAGCAGATGCAGGAGCACATTGAATGGAGCAGGTCACCTTAGCCTTGGCCGTGCCACCCATCAGGCAGGTGACACGTGCCTGGGGACCCAGACCGCAGTCCCCTAGTCCTTGAGGTAGCTGGAAGAAACCAGCTCTGAGGGTAGCCCTGGAGCCTTAGGCTTTCACTGCACTTCTTTTTCAGACCCAGTGGTTTGCCAGGAGCAAAGTGTCTTAGAGGGAGTCTCACACTGCACTGGCACCGGCACCGGCAGACCTGTGCTACGCCTTGCTCTGTGCTGCACCTCTGGGCACAATGAGGCAGGGAAGTCATTTTCCTAAACGTGTCTTGGGCCGGTCTAGGATTTACTCCACACACAAGGAAAAAGCACATTCATCCGAATCCCCTTCTCTCCTCTCTCTGAGGCTTGGTTTTGTTTTTAAATCTATATGGCAAGCAACCAAACTGGCTGAGTCAGTCATCTGGCTGGCCACCAGAAGTAAAAATGCGGTTTTGTCCCCTCCCTTGTTCCAGCCCCCTTCCCCTTGGATTTTTTTTCTCCTTCACTTAGCGACAGTTTCATGTATTTACAACAAACCTCTTTCTGCCTCCTTCTCTCTTGGGGCTGGGACAAGTGGAAGATGGTTTTTATTTTCAGAATCAGCCTAGGGAGAGAAGGTGCAAGAGGGCAGCCTGGTTTTGCCTTCTTGCTTCTGCTCACAGTGATGCTGCCTGGGAGGAGGAGGAGCTCCCTGCCGTGTTCAGGCCTTTGCAGGCTGATGGCAGCATCTGCTGTCCTACAGGCAATCAGATAGAGAGGTGAAGTGCCTTGCCCAAGGCCATGCAGGCCAGGCCTGGGAGGATGAGAACTGAGTCAAGTCTCCTTTGGACACTGACACCCAGAAGTCATGCTGGCCATGGGCTGCCTTTCAGTGGGCAGGAGGCTATGTGAGGTTCCTGAGTGTTTACCAGTGCTCCTAGCTGCTGTGGTGTAGGGATGGTCTGGTTGAAATGTGCCCTGAAGTTGTCTCTTCCACTGGGAAGATGGGAGCCAACATCTTGTAGAGGGGCAAGATGCTCTTTTGTCAAGGGGGAACCAGGGGTGTTCGGCCGCTCTGCTGGCAGTCTGCATGGGTAGCTGGCCAGGTTTCAGGCACCCCATGCTGTTGGGTTGCTCACGATGCCTGTATCCTGAGGACAGGAGCACGAGGGATGGTTTTCTTGCTGCGGCCTGTGGTTTGGCCGTCAACGTCGTTAATTCCTAGGCATCCAAATTCTGTAGCCCCATCTATGGACAGCCTTGTGACCCATTCCCAGGGTGGAGAGGAGATGGCGCAGGGGGTGAAGCAGGTATGATCCAAGTACTCACTCTGCTCCTTCCCTCCCTCCTTGTGGCAAGCCTGTGTTCCAGCCTGAACTGTGTGACAGATCGTGACAAGTCATGGGATCTCAGTGTGTGTCCCAGCTCCCAGCGGGTCACTGGGTGCCGGAGTGTGTGGCACCCCACAGAAGTAAAACCCACTGAGCTGTAAATAAAGGAGGCTCCTCCAGCGAGAAGTTTTCAGATGCAAATTGGCCAGTTGGCTTCAGAGACAGATTTTCTTAATTTCTATGTTGACTTTTGCTATTTCAAATGCCTACAATGCAGCAAATTCTCCAGTCTGACTCTGGCTTCCATGTACTTCAGCAAGGTGGCTGCATGAGAGTGAGCAGCTGGCTGCCTGCTGTGAGCCATGCAGTAGCTGAGGATACCCACATTGGTCTGAACTAGTTTGCTGCTTCCTCTGTCATATATCACAACTTAATCGTGGGACATACTTCCAAGGCAGCAAAAGTAGGGAAGGAGAGAAACTGATCTAATGTTTTTTATTTTAGCAAGGGTGTGATGGGCTAAGAAATGTTAAAAGGCAGAATAAATCCTTCACAATATTTTGCTCTGTTGAAGTGAAGGGAACTGAAAGATGGACAAAGAAGCTTGAGAACACAGTGGGGAAAGGTACCCACAAGTTGCTGGTAAGGCTGAGCCTCTTTGCCACATGTCACACGGGAAATGCAGACCTGATGGGAACAATAGCTATAATATTCCCCAAGAATATTATATGTCTCTGCACATGTAGTTGTGCCCCCACCTCTTCTCTGATGGCTGGTGGCCATCTTTGATGGTCAGCTATATGGTAAAGATGGAGGTGGCTGTGAAAGTGCTGCAGCGTGCTGACATCTGCGGTTCATACAGAAATTGCGGCAGCAAGACAGAAGAGGTGAAGAAAAGTGAGAAGCAATGCTGGGATCTGGTGTTGGCAGAGATTTCTGGGAC
The DNA here is from genome assembly GCA_013397725.1 of Rhagologus leucostigma. Taxonomy (NCBI): domain Eukaryota; kingdom Metazoa; phylum Chordata; class Aves; order Passeriformes; genus Rhagologus; species Rhagologus leucostigma. The sequence continues at coordinate 113,419 of VZTD01001038.1, read as the reverse complement.
TGGAAGTTAGTAGAGGGTAATGGATGCTGCACACTTGCTGGGTGGTAAGGAGAGCTTTGAGGTCAGGAGGATTCTGGGGATATATCTCCTGCCTAGTGCCTAGTCCTCAGCCTGTCATCACTTCTCTTTCCTTTCCCATCTCTTAAGAGCTTATGCCCATGGGCTTGAGGAGGTGTGGGAAGAGGAGAGCTCTGTAGTGATACCTGAGTGTCTCTCTGATGGAATCACTGTGCCTGACAGAGCCACCCTTTTTCCTTAAACTTATTTGTGGTCATTCGCTCAGCAACCATCCAAGACAGAAGAAGAGGAGGAACGGTTTGGAAAGGAATATAGTGGCCTGTAGTTTGCTGGTACCCGTGGCCAGGTACTGAAGTGGATACCATTGTTTTCCACCAAACACGGAGCACACTGGGGACCTGACCCGGTACAGGAACTTTTTGTGTGCCGTGATTTTGGAAATTGTCTGTGTTAGTGGATGTCTACTTGATCCTGGTACTTAACCTGTTTGTTTTTGGTTTTGCCAGAGAGAAGGAAACAAGACTTGTCAGTTCAGTTTTGTCCTAGTTTGTGTCATTTTTCAGTCCTTGCCTAGTTGGATTGCAAACCTGTGGGGATCTCGAAATCCCTTTGCTCTTTCTGACAGATAGGGGTGGGGAAAATAATCCTGAAATTGATCTGCTGTTTAAATCCTTTCTATCTCATGATCTGAAACCTCTGATGAACTGCCTGGCCTTCAGCCCCCCTGTTTACACCCTAGCTGGACTCCTCAAAATGCTGGTGCTGCCTTACAGCTATTTGTGGTGTTCCTCCACCCAACAACAAGGTTTTTAAAGTTGAGGGAGTGGAGGAGGGAAGCATCCCTGAGGGACTACTTAACTTCCAGACTTGCTTGCATTCTGCTCCCCAGGCGGGTGACTGGAGTGTGGCACAGTCTGTTTCTAACCTCATCACCAAGAAAGATGCTTGTAACAAGGTCTGACCCATGGGCAAACTTCTAAACAAACACAAACTCCTGCAGCAAATCAATACCTGGATCAATGGGGCTTTTCTCCTCTCTCAGAAATAGAGTACAGCTGTGTTGACTCAGTCTGCTGAGGCTGTTTCCTAGGTCATCTCCCTGCCAAAGCCTGAAATGAAGAGCTGGAATTTCAAGCTCTTTTCCATTTCCGTTGTCACCTGAGTTGAAGGAGTACCTGCATTTTAGGCTTCACTGAAAGTCTTGCTTGTAGTTCCTGGAGTTAGCTGGCTATCTCCAGTACATCAGAGGGGTGAAAGGCACCGGGCAGCTTGGCAAACCCTGAGCAAAACTGTGGTGGCATGTATTTTTTGCCTTCCGACCCTCCTACTTGCCAGGTGCCCTTTTGAATGCACTCTGGAAAAAGGCGAATGACACTTCAGTGGACTCAGTCCCTTCCACTGGCCCAGACCTATAGGGACAGTTTTGAGGGAGCCCCCCACAGTGTTTCCCACCAGCGGGCTGTGTGTGTGTGTGCGCACGCACGCTTGCCTGTGCTGGACAAGGAGGCTTAGCACCACATGTGCTGTGCTGTGGCAGGTGTTTGCCATCACATCACCATGGGAGTTAGGGACTGGCAGAAGTGGAGCAATCTGAAACAGCCCCATCCTGTGCAGCCAGGCACTTTGTGTTTGGAGCTTTGTCTGTAGTTTTACTCGGTCTGGAAGGGAAAATCACTCTTGTGGAAGTAGTTAGAGATGAAAATGTAGCTGCTACCTGATCCTCGGGCTGTTGTCACTACATGGAGGATGGACACTGCATGTTTCCTCCCTGGGGCCGTGCATGCACATCATCCTATGATGTGGTGTCAGCAGGGCCAGCAGCCAGGGCTGAGCTTCTTTGTGATGGTCTCCAGTGAATAATGGGTGTTTGAGTATGAGCTGTGTTTGGCACAGAGCAGGTGGACAGCACTGTGTCCTGAGGATGCTCAGGAGGGTGGTCTGTCTGCTCCTGGACAATACGTCTGGATTTGGACAGCTCATTTCCTATTTTGCATTTGACCATGAAGATGATTGTTGTCCCATGTGGAGTGAAGCTAATGGGCTTGGCAGTCGGACTGGTGAACCCACGCATGTCTGTGATGTTTGGAAAGAACTATGAGAGACTTGGAGCCCACTCTGCTCCAAAGCTGTTATATCTGCAACCTTGCCCGGGCTCTCTCTGTGGAGTGTTTGAGAAAATCCTGCAAGCCGCAGCTGGATGTGAGTAGGGTGGTGTGTCCTGGGCCTCACGCATATCAGGCTTTACTTGCTTTCGCAGTGAGGTTCTGAAGGTGCCCAGAGGTGGGACTGCTGAATTTGCTGAGCCAAGCATTGAACAAGAGAACTGGTGTCCTCCGTTCCCTGCTGTGCTGTAGGGTAGGCTCCCTGTCTGGATTGGAGTGCCAGGGCCTGGGTACAGCGGGACTTCTCGTGCTGAGGCCAAGCAGGGCTGGGCTGCAGGAGGAGAGGTGCCTGGCTGTGTCCTGCAGCACTGCTGTCCCACCAAGGAAGAAGGCATGTCAGGACTTCATCACATCCACCAGCAGAGAGGTTTCCACCTTCTCTCTCACCCACACGCTGGTACAGACACGCACACGTGTACAGATACAGGTTCATACCAGCGTGAACATGCTCATGCGGATTCACATGAATTTGCAGTTAAGCAGGCACACCCACGCCAGCACGGATGCAAACAGACCCATGCTGGTGCAGGCCTGCTCGCTGTCATAGAGGCAGACGTGTTCATATTTGCATGACTCCAGGCTTGTGCTGGCACAGGCGCAGGCATACATGCTCTTGCACTCACAGACACTGGCAATGGAGCTAAGCCACGGCACTGGTCTATTTTTGGGAGCACTCCTAAGAATTGTGAGCGTGTTTCAGATGTTAGAGTCTTAGATGGGGGAAAGCTAGAACAGATGGCTGGAGGGTTCAGAGCAGCAGCCCTGCTGAGAACAGATATTTATAGGCAGATTTAACCCTTGTGTGGTCTCTGGAGCCACGTTTAAAGGGACGGCATCTGGAGCAAATGTGGTAGAGCCAAGCAATGACCTCTGAGGGTGTGCTGTCCTATCTCGTTTCTGTGAGCCAATTATCAGTGTAGTCTGGAAATCCCGTCTATGCTCTACCTCTTTCTCAGGGGACGCAGCTTTCCCTAGACCATGGAGCCTGGTTTCTATAAGCCTCGGTGAAAATGGGCTGGTTGTGGTTATTATTTGCTGACCAAGCTGGGGCAGTGGGTACTGCGGCTGCCCTGTGCTTGCGTGACCGGCAAAATGAGGACAAAGATTGTTTTGTCCCTCTTGCCCTGATTTTTTTCTTTTTTTTTTTTTTCTTTTAGGAAAAGGTTACCCAGATTCTTCCTTTTCCTTGCTGGAAGCAGATACTGTGTTTTCTTGTTTTCTTTCAGGCACACCATCTTGTAAAGAGATACAGATTAAACCCTGCCCTGTCAGATCCATCAGATGTTTTTACCTGCCCTCATCTTGGACTCTTGTTCTTGAGCATTTAGGGAAGAGCAAAACCCAACTGGGGGTTCTGCTGTTTTGTTGAACAGAGTTGGCTGCAAAGTGAGGAGCATGGCAGGTTTGCAGTGACAGTTCTATTTGCAGTCCTTTCTTCGAGATCATCTAGCCTGCCTTTTGGGGTCTGAGGTAGTGTTGTATTTAACTTGTCTGGCCTTCTGTATTTAACTTAAGTGGCCTTCACAGAGCTGAGTATCAGACACAGGCGAAAGTGATCTGGGGGGAAGGAAGAAAGCCATGCCCTCAGGTGGGACATATAAAGAACTGACAGAGTAGTTATCTGAGAGTTGCAGGGAGGAAGGCACTGGCTCTGAAAGCATGAACTGGGGTGCAGACCTAGGGAGCTGTGTGTCTGCTCAGGCTGCTTTTCAGTCTGGCTCTGGCAAAATTAGGGAGCAGTGGCACTCCTGGAGCTAGTGCAGGGCACTGAGAGACTGGATAAAAAAAAAACGGAAGTGGGTGCTACTGGCAGAGTTTGTGCTCCCAGGTCAGAGAACGATGGCTTGTATTTGTGCTCCTAAAAATTGGAAGATTGAATCTAGTTGTGAGATGGGGGAAGCAGCTGCAGCATCGAGTGGAAAAGGACATTCCTCCCTCACAGATAGGCAGTTGATCCCGTAGGGTTTGAGCTGCTGTGGTTGTGCACAGTGGCACACACGGCATGCACCTGGGCTGCACGTTTCCTCTGTTGGGACTTCAGCTAATCCAGGTATTTGGAGCTGCTCTCTTCCTGCCGGCTTGTGCCTAGCATGGGGATCCCAGGGAGGCAGTGCTGAGTCTTATAGGGCTGTTTTCCGCTTGTCCTTGCATTGCTATGCTCCTGTGGACCAGCCAGAGGTGCTTCCGACGTTAGAGGTGGCGTGCACCAGCCCTAAGTCAGGCTGTTTGTCCAGAGTCAGATTCTCGGCCAAGGATTTCACGCAGATGCTCAGTGTATGCCTCAATGAGTCGGGTTTGTTGTTGTATACCCTGATTCCATGCCCAAGGGGGCATGAAGCTCTGCTGGAAAGTCTGGGAGTGTGACATAGAATGCTGGTCTTGCCTTGGGGATCAGCTCTGTGCTTTGAGGATGTGAATTCAGAGCATCCCCTAGTTTTCTGTACACTGATGTGCTGGGCATGGGAGATGCAAATCTGTAGAGAGTGGGAGTATGTTGGAGCTGCTTGCTTCCTTGCTTATTCATTCCACTTTGAGACTGTGGAGGCTTGGAAAGCAGTCACCGTAGTCCCCCCACGCACAGTTGTGTGTTCTCACTGCTCGCCTGTGTGTCACATGGAGGAGTTCTCAGGTTTCCCAGAAGCTCTTGGTCCCAGGTCAGCACTTGCACCCACAATTGAAATGTGACTTTACGGTGAGAAAAACTGGTTTCGGCTCCTGCAGCACCCCCCTGCATATCCCAAAAGACAGCTGATCCTGCTGGATACCCAGGTGTGAAGCTGGCAGTGCTGGCAGTGCTCAACCAGCTCACAGTCTGGTCTGCTGCGTGGTGGTGTCATCTGGCAGCTTTGTGTCCGTGGCTGTCTGACTGCATTTGGTACCCAGACAAATCGGTAGGAGTGAGGTTGCTCGGCAGGGCCACCGGGCACGCTGACGTGGTGTTCCTGTGGCTGGGCTGGCCAGTGTTCTTCCAGGGCCCACAGGAAGGGCCGGCAGCCCTCCGCTCTCCTCCTACCTGAGGAGGCAGAGAGAGAACCTGGCAGGAACAACTCGCCCAGCCGGGTAACTGCCAGTCCTGGGATCTGCCCACACTTGCCCGACTCCCACAATGGCCCCATTGTTCCTGAGAGGGCAAGGAGGAGGCTTTCTGCAGCACCCTGGGCATCGTTAACCCTCTGCCTGCCAGGAGCAGGCTGTAAACCCTCTGCCTGCCAGGAGCAGGCTGCAGGATGGGCATACATGAGGCAGGAGGTCCTGTGGGCAGGTGGAGGAACTCCCACTGCCCTTGAATGCAAGGAGGGGAGCTGCCGGGGAGCACCAGCCTGTCTCTGCCAGCTGCCTCTAAAATCACCCCTTGCTGCTGTTTTGAGGACAGCTAGCATGCGCCTGTGCTAAAGACATACACCGGAGAGGCAGGGCCCCGCTGAGCCTTGATTTCCTCTGACAAGGCATAGGGAGGCTCTCTGTCTTCTCCTAAGGCTGCTTTCTGCCATGACCTTTCCATGGGAGCAGCCACCAGCGGCTGGGTTGCTTGGGTCCCGATGTGCGTGCCAGAGCAGGACGTGTCTTTAGGAATGGTACATTTAGGGTGTTGGGGGGCTAATTCCAGTGGCTGAGATACCGGTGTGGAACTTGTTTAAAGCAATTCCAGACTGATCAAAGTGCCTTCTTCCTTCCTGTCCTGTAACGTGATCTCGGGCCAATGAGCTGCTCAGGGTCTGCTGTGGCTTCTGGTTCCTGTTGTTGTGGAGACAGAGCCTTGGAGGGCACAGGCGTGCCTCACTGCGGGTGCAGGCTCGGAGCCAGAGCACAATATCCGTGTGCCGAAGAGGACAACAAGTACCCTGTCGCTGGCCAAAGGAGCTGGACGATCGTGTCCACTGGCTGTGCACTGTCCGTCTTTCGATAGCAGTTGTGCTTCCTCACAGCTTTCTGCTATGTGTGTTTCCTGATCAGCTGATTCCAGGGGTTATAGGGCTGCCTCAGCACCCCTGCTCCGTCACAAACTTCCTCTCCAGAATCCGTGTGACAAGGGAGAGGAAGAGGCATTTGACTAGCATGCTAAGACTCTGTATGGGAAACTTTCTGGATGTCAGTCTTCAGAGATGTTGACCCCAATGTGTCTCATGCTAGCTCAGAGACTGGAGAATTGGCTCGGTAATCCAAACAGCCGAGGACTTCGAAACCTAATAGATACCTTGTGAAAGTCGCCAACTAGTTCTTCTGCAAACCCCGATGCTAACTTGCTTATATCATTACCTAAACGGCCATCCTGCTTCCAAAAGATCTCTTATTTCCTCCCACTCGGTAGCCTTTGCACTCTTCTCCCCTCCTTTGTACCCTGGTCTTTGTTGTTGCAATAACTTTTCTTTTTAATATGTTCTGTTTCTTAAATAAGGGCATAACTAGAGTTAACTGTGGAGGGCCAAGGGCTGAGTTGGGAGCACTTGATGACCCCTGCTACTGTACCTAGTGCAAACAATGCTGCTTCAGAGCTTGATCTGGCTGAGTCTGGGCACCTGGCCTCTGGCCACAAGGACCACTGCAAACCCCAAAGCCTCCTGCGAACCTCAGAGCTGGAGGAATGTCAGAAGCCCTTGCCCGCTTGGCCAGTCATAAGTTAACTAGACCTCTCTCTCCTGGTGGGGAAGAGGGGCTCTCTGGGGGGAGCCCCAGGACAGGCTGCCTCTGGGCCCTTCTCTTCATCTGTGGCTGTACATCTGCTGCTACACAGAGGGCTCATTGCCTCCCCAGAGGGCTGCAGTTGGTGAGAGGGGGCAGTTCCTAGCTCTTTCTGCCTGTTTTGGGTGGTTGGAGGCCTGGCCAGGGTTAGATCACTGTGTCTCTGGAGGAGCTCTGTGAGTTGCGTGAGTGTTTGCGTAAGGGTAGAGTAGCCCCTGAGACTTGGGACCAGGTCTGTGGGGAGGGCCGTGCCGCTTTGCACCCGTCAAGTGGCAGAAGCTGGGGAGTTTCAGCTTTACGTATGGGGGAGGCTTCTGGGGGTAAAGGTGAAGCTCGGTGAGGAGGTCAAGCAGCTGCTGTCTTAGGGTGTGCAGTGGGGAAACCTCTCTCCAGATCGGTGCTAGCCCAGACTCTGATGGTAAAGTCAGATGAGGAGCAGTGGCTGTCCTCTCCTCGAGGTCTCTCCCTCCCTTTCCAGCCCAACACTGGAGTCCCAGTACCGCCTGCAGGTAGCTGCCACCACTCAGCTTCAGGATCTCTTGCTGCCCGTGCTGATCCTCTCTGCACTGGGGAAGGTGAAAGGTTTCCCAGGGTGGAATTTCCTGCGAGGTAGTTGCATAGCCGCTTCCCCTGTGACCTTACACCCCGATGTGCCTTAGTCATGATGGCATGCAAATAGGAGGCAACGGGGTGGGGGCTGGAGGGAGCTGCTGGGAAAAGGAAGTGACCTCAGCCGTGGCTTAAATATAGAGCCCAGCGTTTTCTGCTGCTGGCCCTGGTATTTATAATCTTGGAGGAGTGCTCAGCAGCTCTCTGCATCTCTTCTGCAGTCCGGGCTGGCAGAGGGCAGTGTGGGGGGGCGAGACGTTGGGGCAGCCAGCCCGCTTCCCCCTCTTTCCTGCATTTCTCTGTCAGCTCTCTCTCCTGAGGTCTGCTGGGGTACATACATGTGTGTGCCGAGTTGCACAGACATGGTGCTGCAATCCAGGCAATTTGCAGGCCTGCGGGTGTTCCAGCCTCTTCCTTTTGTGCAGGTGTGTCCTTTGCATGTTATATTTAGTGCCAGCATTGGGCACAGGAAGAGTCCAACTCTTCCCCAACTCTCTGCCATGAGCCTCCTCAAAGGCAAACAAACTTGTTGCACTGCTGGTCATACAGTGGGGTGCAGCTGGGCTACACAGTGCTGAGAGAGGTGGTAGGGGTGTCCCTGCCACAAGGGTTTCCTGCTGGGACCCTGTCTGCAAAGACTGTGCTGTTCTTCAGGCTGGAAAGTGATGTGAGCTTGCTCAAAGGGAGAGCTAGTGTTTTGGGGAGATTTTCTGCAAGGTGCTATGGGATGTCTAGCCCTCTTTTGCAGTGTGCAACAGGCATCTCTGTGCTGCTTTTATCTGAAAGAGTGTAGTAAACATCTGCTGCAGGGATGTGGTGCATGGCTCTGCTCCCCAGCACAACCCTCCCCCGCACGCTGCAGAGGCCCTGTTGTGAGGGCTGAGTTGCCAAGGAAGCCTGGGGTCCGAGTGCACACACCGTGCCCCAGCCCAGGCACCGCTGCACTGGCAGGAGGTGCAGCAAATGGGCAAATGGGCCCGTGCTCAGCCCTGGCCAGGCTGTGGATGTCCTGGGTGACGGTGACACCTAGTGGCTTTGTCCCATAGGCTCCACCTCGGGCCCAGAGGTGGGGCACCCGGAAAATCTGATGCTTCAGCTGGCATGAAGCTGTCCGGCCATAGGCAACAGACCCTGCAGTACTCAGGAGCCCTTGTGTCTCTGGCTTGGAGACAGGGGGCAGGGAAGGCACCCAGCGTGATGGCCCTGTTGACAATGGCTAGTCTGTCACAGAGCCTTGCAAAGAGACTTTCTTCTAAAAAGAAGAGCAGAAACTGTTGTGTTAAAGCTTGGAAGCTCCTCGTGAAGTTCTGGCATTGCTGAGTTCCAATCCTGAACACTGCTGGCATTGCAGACTTCTGTTATTGCCAAAGGATCCTAAAGTGGTTACTGAGTCCTAGATGCAGCTGAAAGACCGTCCTCATAGGCTCAGCTACATCAGCTGTTTACCTGACATGTGTGACCCTAGGCAAGGCTTGTCTCCCTTGCGATTTTTGTGGAAAAGTTGGGGTTTTAAGGTCTCAGCTGTGAGTCCGGCTGCTCAAGAGAGCTGGTGTAGCAGAGGCAGTGTAAGGCACAGCTCACTAGCTAGGCTTTTTAGCATTACTTGCCCAGTCCCAGTAACCCCAGTGCACAAACACAGTGGAAATGGCCTGAGGAAGTCTCTTCATCCTATGTAGCAACTGTCCAGGGAGGTCTGTGTTGTGGCCTTGCATTGCAGCCTGTGGTGTTGTCTGCCAGCAGGGTTTTCTCAGGGAAACCGCCCCATTAATGTACAGATGAGCTTGTCTTTGTGCATCCCAGCACAGCCAAAGTCTGCGTGGGGGTGTCCAGCTGTCACAGCAGCCCATGTTCCTGGCCAGATTTCATATACTGCAGGATGAGATCCTGCCTCAGAGGAAATTGAAGCTCCCTGAGCAGCAGGGAATGTCTTTGGAAGACATTTCTGGCTTTGCTTCCTGACCTACTAGATGCTGTTACTTGACTGCAGTCTGCCAAGCTGCAGCGCACAGGTGGCTGTAGCACCCGGCATGCGGGGCACCCGCAGCTTCCTGCAGGTCTCTTGCTGACCCATCCCCAGCAAGTCACACTAGCCAGTGTATGAAGCAGTTCCTTGTTATCATCCCAAGGGAGCCACATGTGACTGTCGAGTAATGTCTGGCACATGCAGGGCTTCTGTAGGGAACACACCAGTTGCACTGGTCGTCGTGGCTCTGTTATCCTGGCTTCCTCTCTTGCGCCTTCTTGCAAGAGCAATAGCATGGCAGCAATGCCAGCCAGCTCCCAGATGTGGAAGCTGCAAGGCTGGCGGCAGGCTTGGGCTCCACATTCTTTCCAGCAGTGTTGGGAATCCACGTTATCGTCCTTTGGAGAGAGCGGGAGCATGATTCACCAGAAAGTCCTCTGGGAATGCAGCAGGGTTTCAGGTTTCTTCAACGATCAGCTAGCAATTCCCGGATTGCAAATATGTCAGCCCAGTCTCTCCTGCCCAGAGCTTACTCCTTCTCTCCCTCTGCTGCTGGTCAGACTGTACTGGAGGAGGCTTACTGAAAGCAGTTTTTACTGTTTTGTTTCAAGATTTCTTGTCTGCTAAGGTCCCAGCCTTAGATTTAAAGCTGTGGCTTTTCAGATGTACCAGGTGCAAACACTCGCTACATTTGGATGTAGTCCTTTGTTCAACAGATACTTATTGTGCCTTGAAAGCCTCCCTCCCTGCATGAGGTTGGCTGGGTCGTCCCCCTGTGTAATGATGGGGGAATCAAGGCACCCAAAACCCAGGCACCTTGTTTAGGGTCACAAGTGGAATTGGTGGTAGCTGGGAGCAGAAGCTGGGAATCTCGTCTCCTTGCTTTAACCATTGGGAATTAAGTTTGCTGTTGTCTTTAAAACTACCAGGCTGGAAGTGGGTGTGTTGCTAAATTGCAAAGAAAGACAGATTTCTGTGCAGTCTTCTTTTTGTCGTGTTCTTTTCAAGATGTTTTGAATTGTTTGTCTCCTGGTGTCAGTGTATCTACTTTCTAATTAATTATCTTCCGTGGCCCAGATGTATGGCATGCCTGCTGAAATCTAGTTTGAATCTCAGGGTATGTGGAAGGAGCTTACAGCAGTCGAGATGCCTATTGTCATGCTGCGGCCAGACAGATGAGAGGCCGAGGCGGATCCCTGCTATCCAACTGCAACAGAATCCAGCTGTTGCTACTCCTGAAAGCAGAGCAGAATCTTCAGGCAGCTGCTTCTGGCATTTGTCCCATTAGGAATTGTGAGGCAAGTGTTATCCCTTTGAGTGGACACTAGAAGAGGAGGGCGTTCCAAAGTTTAGCCGTGTCCCTCTGTCAGCCCAGGGTAGCTTTCCATCCTGCCTCAGGCAAGGTTTTGAATGATCTCCCTGGAGCACCAGCCTAGTCCAAAATAAATAAAGAAGGTAGGTGCCCCCCAAATGTTACATTTTCGAGGAACTTCACAGCTGGTGAGGCTCATCCACGCTGCAGGCAGTTCCTGAAGGTTTTGTCACGGTTACTGCCAGGTCCTTTGGGATTGAGGTGTGTGTTCCATGCAGTCTCATCTGAGAACCAGAGGGACAGGAGGTGCATCTCTGGACTCTGCAGGCGTGGGGTTTTCAGGGCCCCGGGCTTCTTCCTCCATCGCTGAGGTATTCACTGTGCTGGGCTGTACTAGGGTTGTGCTGCGGTGCTGCTGAGCATTCACATTTTCATGGAAGCATTTTGGGATCTGTTTCAAACATGATATCATGCCCGAGCAGATGTGCCACAGGCAGACCTGGATCTCCCAGCCTACCGTTGAAATGGAAGCACCTCCTCAGCAGGTGTAGCCACACAATGGCGTCAGTGGGTTTGTGACCCTCAGGACTGTGGTGCAGCATGTTGCAGGGATTGCGAGTGCGGCAAAGCGGGGCGGGGGGGAGCCCTCTGGGCCACCAGCAGCAGGAGCTGCTGCAGGGCTTGCTTTCTGGAATGCTGTCTGGCAGCAACCTCTTCCAGTGGGGCTGAAGGCTCCATGAGGCTGGCCAGCCAGCGGCTGCAGGCAGCGTGTGTGCCTAATGCTGCAGCTTGTGCCATATGGACCTTCTCCTCCTCCCTGCTTGCCCTCTCTGTGTCTCCTTCCCTGCTCAGCTCCCCTCCCCCTGCAAGCAGTTTGACAGAGCAATTGGGCAGGCACTGGGACAGCAGCTCTGACATAAATCTCTCCTGGTGTGGAATGAGGGGTATAAATATCCAGAGAGTGATGTGATCTTTCCAGCTGCTATTAATAGGTCTCTGGAGAACAAGAGCAAGCAAGCGAGACTGGCTGACACTTAAAGGGCTAGCAACTCCCTTATGTGCTGTGAAAATTAATCAGCGCTGTGGCTCACCATCTTCCTCCAGGCTCAAGCAGAGCCCTCACCGAGGTGCGTGGGGCGGAGATGGAGGAGGAGGGAGCAACTAACAACTCCTAGTTAGGAAGCAATGATAGGCCAAGCTGTGCACGAAGGATCCCACTAAGGAAGAATGCTTGGGCGGGCCGCGCCGCAGCACTGTTTGCATAGCATGCCAGCAGCCCCTGGCTCAGCTTGCAGGGAGGCAGGTGCCGAGAAGACCCTTTTGGAGAGAAGACCCTTTCTGCAGGCACAGAACTTGCTCGCACTGCATGACAAGCTGCAGCCTCCACCTTATGGCAATCACAGTCTTTTGGGGATTATGGGTTTGCCAGATGTGCTTCACTCTTTCTTTGCAAGGGTGCAGTGGTTTGCCCTGGCAGAGTGAACACTTGGCTTTTGCTGGTGGTGTCTCCAGGCTCACCTTCAGCAAGCGAGGAGCAGCATGCGTAGCGCTGCTGAGGTCTCGCAGTACTATTTGGACACATGAGGTTTGGTCTGGAGCCGGTGCTTCCTGTCCCTGGGTGGCAGAGGCAACCTGTGTGCAGCATCTGGCCTGCGTGGTCCAAATGGGAGGAGCAGACCACAGTAACCTCCTCCTTGTGTGCTGGGAAATTTCTCTGCCTGTGCACTGGAAAGCCTGTTGGGTGCATTGTGGGGGTGTCACGCAAAGCATATAGCGGATGTGAGCAAACGGAGTAATACCTCAGCTTCCATGTACATGTAGTTTACTCTCCTTCCCTCCTGCTTCCCCAAGAAGTAAAAATGACTGTGACAGGGTTAGGATTAGGGTGTACCAGGGTTCTCTGTCGGACCAAGGGTATGTGGTGGCCTTCCAGAATAAACAATACGATATGGAGCTGCATCCCAGTCATCTCTAATGCCTGTGCAGAGCTCCAAGGGGAATATTCCCAGTGTGAGCATGAGACTCTGCCAAGGCAACTAGATCCTGCAAGGAGAGCTAAGCATTGCTTAGCTGCATGCATGTCCCTCAGCCCAGAAACCTCTGTGTTCTGCCCTAACCTCCCCTTCTCTGCCAGGCTCTGCCTCAGCTTGTGGGGCTATTCAGAAAGCTGAGCTGGGTTTGGAGGAGGAGAGCATCACCCTGCTATCCCAGCAGGCTTGTGGCACATTGCATCGTCCTGCTGGGCTGGAGCTCCCGCTATAGTGGACCAGGGCTCTGGGACCCTCACCCAGAGCCTTAAAACAGGAGCTGTCCCTCAGGCCCCTGGGAGAGACAGAGCTTCTCTGATAAGTGCCTGCACTTCCTGGCTCTGCCCTTGCCTTGCAATCCACTGCCTCCTTCTCAGTTACCTTAACCTTTGTCCCCTGCTCCACCCCAGTTTTCTCTTTATAGGCTTATGTCAAGACTGTCTGCTCAGTTGTTTTCTGTGTGTTTTGCAGGACAGAGGAAACTTATTCAGCAGCAAAAGGGGTCCCCGAAAACAGTAGGGCACCAGATTTCTCTTTGGGGTCACAAAGTTGTCTAAGCTCTGGGAACACCTGCAAAATAGCTCTGAGGATCCTTCTGCTCACCAAAGGGCCAGGCTGGCATGGAGCACCCATTTCTCGTCATAGCCTTGGAAATGAGGGCTCTCGTGTCTGTGACTGTTCTTTGAAGTACTGGCAAGTCTGCCATGCCTGGGTGAGAGTTTACAGCTTGTCAGCATGTGAGTGAGTAACTGCAGAGCAGGATTTTTTGGTCAAAGGGCCCAAGGCTAGCTCCCAGTATGAGCAGCTCTGAGTTAGTAGCCAGAGTAGCAGCCCCAGTGAACTGGCCCTGGGCTGTGCCCCCAGCAGCGGTGCCCGTGTGAAGGGAACCATGCTGACTTGCTGCTCTTTCCTCTTGCAGGTTTCTGATCGAAGGGCCTGGGAGCTCCCTCCACTGGCACTGTGGGAAGCTTTAGCCAAGCCAATGCACCCTGACAACAAACTGCCCAGCCATGGCAAGGCAGGCAGCAGCAGTGCCCTGGCCCAGCACCACAATGTGAGCCAAGCACCCACCTGTAACTTGGGCTCAAAGGGTGTGGGGGCAGGCAGCCATGGCAGCAAGGCCACTCAAATCTCCCCTGGCAACTCTGGACTGAAAAACAGCCAGAACACTGTCCCAAACTTCAGCTCCTTGAAGGGCAAGGTGAAGCGGGAACGAAGCATCTCGGTGGACTCCGGAGAACAGCGAGAAGCCAGCACCCCATCACAGGACACAGAATCAAAAGGTAATGCTCTCCTAGACCTTGCCTCAGCATGTCCTCCTCTCAGTTGCTACAAACATCCTGGCTGGACTTGGGATGGGAGCGTCTTTGGTTTCTGTGCTATGTCTTCTGTCCAGGCTTGTCCTGGCTGCCTGTGTGACTTTGTATCACTGCTTGTCACATCTGCAGTTCTTGGACCAGAGTGGCTGAGTTCTCATTTGCTTTGCATTTCATTCCCTAAACCATTTGTTACACCCAGAATCTGGCACTGGTTTTCACAGGCTACTGAGGCCATCTAAGCAACAGCATGGTTCACTGAAACTACCCCAAATGCCCCTGCATGTGCAATGTGCAAACTTTCAACTCGAGACTGAGTTGTTTTCTATCTCCTTGCTGTTGGTAGAGAGCTGCTTTGTGGTGTTCTTGCAGCTGCCCAACGACTCAGTCATGGTTAGCAACGAGGTGCTGCGAGGGTCGCTGTCTGAACAATTCTGTGGTTTCATCAGCAATGGATAACTCTTGTGTTAAAGCATGTGGCTTCTGGAAAAGGGCTGAGTCAGTGCTTCTAAACCTCCTTAGCTCCACGGCCAATGAGACTGATGCCTTGTTTGTTATTTTAAGTAATAAATCGTGTATAACCGTGATAGTCCCATCTCTTTAATAAAAGGTCCGACCTAAAAGAAGTACAGAAGCTGAAAAGAAGCTTACACTTAGCGGCCTTCCCTGTAACCTCTTGCATTCCATCAAGCTTTGTGCTCAGTGGCTGTGTGGGATACTTGAACATCTCACGGACGGTTGTAGGAGGAGACATTCCAGTGGTGCCCTTGGTTCCAACCAAGACTCACACCCGGTCCGCAGACGCAGAGCTGCTGTTCTGGCTTGTGCCCCTAAGGATTTGTTTCCACAGTCAAAGCCATGTTGCCTGACTGTCTTAGGCCAGAGCTGTGCCATGAAAGAACAAGTAGAATGTACCTGAATGGACTTCCTGCCCCCAGGAAGGCTTTCTCCCCATAGCATTACAGGGGTTAACTGTACACCACCGATCATAAGCATTTGCAGGTTTATCCCAGAACTGTCTTGTAATCACACTTCCACAGGAAAATTATTAAAACGGCTTGGTCAGAAACGCACAAATCTCCTATGTTCCTAATATACTGATAGATCACGTGAATATGGTCATGATGTAAAAAAGATGATGTGAAAAAGATGATGTAAAAAAAGTAAGGCCAGACAATGTTTCATTAGTTAAAGCACAGGACTGGAAGTTATTCATCCTGTGTCTGATTGCTCTCCCCGAGTCCCTAAGTGCCTTTAGGCAAGCCACTTCCTCTCTGAGCTGCATCAGTCCCATCTGAGAGGGGGGACACATGGAGGGAGCATACGAGTTTATAGAGAGCATATGAAGGCCCCTGCCTGATTGATGTCGACAAAGGGCAGAGTCTGTCTCTTGTTCCTAACAAAGGATGTGAATGCACCCTCCCATTCTATATTCAAATTTTAATTGCTGAATCACAGGCCCTTTAAATTTACAGTTAATGCCCAAAGCTCTCTAGTTTGGAACTGCAGGTAGACACATCCTGTGTTCATAGACTCCTTTCAGGCAGTAAGAAATACATCTCATTCTGAAACTCCGGCTCTCACAGGGAAGTCTCACTAGATCTGGCTGCTAAGACAAGGAGCCCAGACCGAACGGATGCTTCAGTTTCTTAACCACTGCTGGGCAGATGTTAGCATAAGGCTTAATTGCCCAGTACATCCTGGTTGGGTTGGCACTGCCAGCATGCAGCGCCCAGCTGGGCAGGACCCCAGCCTTTCAGCCCCTTACAGATCTACTCAGCGCCTCTGATGGCTCTGTCCCTTTGCAGGTGAGGTGGCTCCCCGTAGTAAGCGACGGTGTGTGCTGGAAAGGAAGCAGCCATACAGCGGCGATGAATGGTGCTCTGGGCCGGACAGCGAGGAAGACGACAAACCCGTCAGCAGTGCGCACAGTGAGTGACTGCCTCCTTACCAGCTCTGAAGCTTGAATAAAGCCAGGTCCTTCCCGTGGCTCAGGAGGGCTGATGACACTGGCACCTCTAGCTTTGCCTGTGTGTGCTCACTTAGCCGAGTGTGTGGGGAGCCATTGCAGTTGGTGGTCATTGTGCTGTGAGAGAATTTGCCGTGCAGTGAGGTCTGGGACCTGTTTTGTGGAGATGCTACCGAGATGCTGGAGGAAAACGTGTTGAGGTTGAATGTCCCTGCCGTATGTTGCTCCGGCCACACTACCCTGGTCATAATGGCAGCCGGAGTGCGACGTGCATTGCTCTTGTTGCAGCAGTGCAAGGCTGCAACCAGGCCACTGTGCCAGGCCACTCATCCTCCTCTCTGCGGTTGTCTTGTAAAGACAGCTGAGTCTAAAGAGGCTCTTGGTCTTGACAGTGGCTCGGGCAGAGCTGAGCTGGCCCGAGGTGTGCACTTTTTGGGGCAATGAACTGTCGGTCTCCTCTGTTTCCAAAAGCATCAGCAGTCTTTGACATTTTGTATCTACAATTCACTTTGCTTTCAAACTGTAACAGGGGGAATATCTGAGAGACAGGGCAAGGTCCTGTGAGGCCCCAGGAGATGCCCATGTTGTCTGATGGAGAACATGAACATGTAGAAGAGCAAGGAGAGGGTGGCCTTTGTGCCTGCCAGTGCATTGTCGCCATCGTCTCCAGAACATCCACTTGCACTTCTCAGCACAGTCCACAGCCTGTGCAGCCTGTGTGGGGGATAGTGCTGCTTCCCTTGTCACAGCCTGCTCCCAGATCTGCCTGGTGGGAATGGGTCACGGTGGGGCTGCCCAGGGGCAGGGGCTGGCAACGAGGCAGCGCCCGTGTCCCTGCACCTGGTTCCCAGCGATGTCTCCTGTGTAAATGCTGTGGTGGCAGGGTCGGGCTGCAGGAGCGGCTGCGATGGGAAGAGACAGCTGGAGGGGAGCAGGGAGCCAGCTGAGTTAAGGGGCGAGGGTAGAGGAAGTCAGGGCATACCTCTGGTATTTGCAGTGCTTATTAATATTAAGCCTCTGGTAATTGCAGTGCTTATTAATATTAATTATGGATCTTACTTAATAACGGCTGACGATTGACAGTCACCTCTGCCGTGCGCAGCGGCCCCGGGCCGGGCGGCGGGGCCGGGCGGGCCAGTGCTGCCACCTGCTGGCGGCNTCCTGCGATGTCCACGGCCCCACAACTTGGCCCAGGGTCCAACCCGCTGCCGAACTTGAGCGAGAGCAGTGCTTCCGGTGTGCCCCATGGTGCTGCCCCTGGCTTGCGGTCAGAGGCTGCAGGAGGCGGAGGTGGCGGAACAGGGAAGCAGCCTTCACAGTTTGTTTACGTCTTTACAACGCACCTTGCTAACACGTAAGCGGTAAACCCCGTACCTCCCCCACTGGTATTGGCTGGTCTTGTCACACCTGGCTGACCCTGTCACACCTGCCTGCTGCATGCAGCAGTTGAGCACAAGAGAGCTGGAGAAACCTGTGTCTCTCTGGTTGCATAGAGTGGGAAACCTCTGGGGGTCATGAGGTATGCTGGCAGCCACTGCAGGTGGGCAAACTTGGACTTAAATGCCCACTTCCTCCCAGTGAGGCCTGGCTCTGCGCTCTGTGTCACCCACTGTAGAGCCCATCTAGTCGGCATCCAACAAAATGATTCACCCAAAGCAGTATGGGTTGCTGGTCTGATTCGAAAGTATCTAAGGGGTGGGTGTCACAGGGAGCGTAATGTAACACATGGTATTATTCTCCACACAATTCCTCTCTTCTGTCCTGCGTTGTCTCAGCCGTAGAGTCTTAGCAGTTAGTTTAGTCTGTTTAGCCTAGTCTGTTTAGTTTTAGAGCTCTGCAGGACTGAAGAACAGGGGTGGCAACTGGGGCCTTGGATGGGTAGGATGGGGCACAGTGCCTCTTCTCAAGTGATTTGTGCTCTCTCCCCAGAGCTGCGGAAGCTGTCCTGCAGGGCCGAGCTGACTCCATTCTGGCCTACCATCAACAGAATGTCCCGCGGGCAAAGCTAGACCAGGTATACCACCTGTGAACCAATTGCTCCTGTTGGCACATGCTGCCAGCTATTACCCTTCCCTTCTGATGTAGCCATCCTCCTCCAGCCCCTGGCTCAGCTGTGAAAGAAGGAGTTGCCAGAATGCCCTTTCAGTGGGGTGGGAAGCTGCTTCGCTGCGAAATCTCTTTGGCACAAGTCCTTGCTGTTGTAAGCTGTGAAAAGTTTGGGATAGGGCATGGCATGTTCCCCTGCAGCCATGTGTGCAGAGTACATGCTTGTGCGTTCCTAGATCATGTAGTAGGGCCTACATCTTTCCTGTAAGGAACGAAGGTGAACTGCCATGAAGGCTTCATTTTGAGACAGAGAGGTCTCCTGCAGGGTGCGGGGAAGAGTATCTTCCTAGGATCTTTCCCTGCTCAAGTTTCTTCCCCTTTTTTCTGCCAGGTACCACCTGCTCCTAAAGTGCTGGGCGTTGCTGAGCCACTTCCAATTAACCCTCCTACTGCCAACACTCCACAGTCCCAGCCACTGGCCCCTCAAGCAAGTCAACCGCAGTCGCAGCCTCCCCCACCACAGCCTCCAGCCCCACCACCTCAGGCCATCAGTCAAACACCTTTGCCTGTGCCCAGCAGCCTGCCCCAGGAAGGGACAAGTGAAGATGGCCGGAGAGATCTGACTCCCAACTCTTTGGGGAACAATAGCAGCAATAACCAGCCTGGAAGTAACCATCCAAATACGCCCACTGCGTCTGCCAGCACCATGCAGCCTGGGCAAGTGGACTCCTCCTCCACACCGAGCTCCAGCCTCCTTGGAGAGGGCCCAGGCCCAGGGATGCCAGGGAATGGGCAGGCAGGCCTGGGCCCCAGGAACACCATGAACTCAGAAGGGCTCTCAAAGGAGCAGCTGGAGCACCGAGAGCGCTCTCTGCAGACCCTGAGAGACATTGAGCGTCTGCTGCTGCGCAGTGGGGAGGCTGAGCCCTTCCTGAAGTCCAGCCAAAATGCAGGTGAGGGGGGGACCGCCCCTCAGCCACAGGCTGCCCCTGCCCAGCCCCCTGCACCCCCTGCCAGCATGAAGAAGTATGAGGAGCCTCTGCAGTCCATGATCTCCCAGACCCAGAGCCTTGGTGGGCCCGGCCTGGAACACGAGGTGCCCCACCATCCTAGCACTGACATGGGACAGCAGATGAACATGATGATGCAGCGGCTGAACCAGGACAGCCTGACACCAGAGCAAGTGGCCTGGAGGAAGTTGCAGGAAGAGTACTACGAGGAAAAGCGACGGAAAGAGGAGCAGATCAGCATCCACGGCCGGCCCATGCAGGAGATCATGATCCCACAGTCAATGGGGAGCATGATGATGCGTGGGCCTCCACCACCCTACCACAGCAAGCCTGGAGAGCAGTGGCCACCGGGGATGGGCAGCCAGCTGCGGGGACCCATAGATGTGCAGGACCCTATGCAGCTGCGGGGAGGGCCACCCTTCCCTGGGCCACGGTTCCCTGGGAATCAAATGCAGAGAGTCTCTGGTTTTGGAGGGATGCAGAACATGCCCTTGGATGCCCTTGGGCCCATGAATGCCATGCAGAGGCCAGTCAGGCCCGGCATGGGATGGAGCGACGATATGTCTCCTATGGGAGGCCCTGGGAACTTTCCACAAGGCACCTTGCCCTACCCGCCAGGGCAAGGGGACCCAGAAAGGTTCATGAATCCCCGTGCCAGAGAGGAGATCCTGCGGCATCAGCTCATGGAGAAACGCCCAGTGGCAATGCAGAGGCCCATGGGGATATCCAGCAACTCCATGAGCCAGGGCATGGAAATGGAGAGGATGATGCAGGCTCACAGGCAGATGGATCCATCCATGTTTGCTGGGCAGATAACGGGTGAGAGCCTCAGTAGTGCCCCAATTGGAATGGATTTTGCAGGCACTCGGGGGATGCTGAGCCCCCCTATGAGTCAGTCAGGCCTTCGGGACATGGACACACCCATGGGCCCTGGCAACCTCAACATGAACATGAATGTCAATATGAACATGAACATGAACCTCAATGTCCAGATGACCCCACAGCAGCAGATGATGATGTCGCAGAAGATGAGGGGCCCTGAAATGATGGCCCACCAGGGCATGAACCCTGAGGAGCTGGCCAGGGTTAGGGCTCAGAATGGCAATGGCGGTGCAATGCTAACGGGACCCCAGAAAATGGTGATTCCCTCCCAGTTCCCCAACCAAGGACAGCCAGGCTTCTCGACTGGGCAAGGGTCTTACCCCAACCTGCCCCAGGAGATGGGCAGTGGCTCAGACATGTTCAGCCCTGAGCAGGGCACCATGCCCGTTGGGAGCATCAGTGGCACCACCAGACTCAGCCACATTCCTCTGCCTCCAGCCTCCAATCCCACCCCCACACCAGGGGGAAACCTGGCCAACATGCATCCAGCACCTTCCCGGGGGCTGGGCCGCCGGCCCTCTGACCTCACCATCAACATCAACCAGCTGAATTCACCCAGTATGGGTCACCTCAAGTCTCCCACCCTTAGCCAGGTGCATTCGCCACTGGTCACCTCCCCATCTGCCAACCTCAAGTCCCCACAGACACCCTCACAGATGGTCAGCATGCCGCCTTCAAACCAGTCTGGACCCCTCAAGTCCCCCCAGGTGATGAGTTCCTCTCTCAGCGTCCGGTCTCCAACTGGCTCACCAAGCCGCCTGAAGTCCCCTTCTATGGCTGTTTCCTCCCCTGGGTGGGTGCCATCTCCTAAAGCCACCATGCCCAGCCCAGGAGTCAACCAGAGCAAGCAGACTCTCAATATGAACTCATCTGCTTCCATTGGAGCACTGGATCAGGGTACGTTGGGTGTCTTGTATGCGAGTGCATGTCTGTGCTTGGTTTTGGTGAGGGTGTGGACAGGGTTTCTCTCCAGCCCACGAGCTCTCTCTGGGGCGGGAAGATACGTGTTCCTGTGCCTGGCCCTGCATCTCACAGAGCAAGTATTTTTCCCCCGGGAGTCCAAACGGGGCCTTTTCAGGTAGATCCGTGATCACAGGCAGCAAACACTGTGTCTGTGCTGGGCAGTCAGGGGCAGGTTTAAGTGGAAGTCTGTCACTGCTCTGGAGCAGGGTCTCTGCATGAGCCTTCTCAGAGTCCAGAGAGTGCTGGACTGTGCCAGCTCTGTGCTTTGCAGCCTCCTCTGGTCACTGCTGTCAGAAGGAGAGGACAGGGTTGCTCTCTGGTGGGAGCAAGCCACAGTGCGTGGACAATACTAAGTTGATCTCTCTCTTGCTTGCAGGTTCTCTCCCTTCTGGGCCTCGGAGCAGCTCTTCCGCACCAGCCAGTAACACCTCTAGCACCATGAATCCGAACATGCCTTTTACTTCCTCTCCAGATCCATCCCCTTCCCAGAACCCCCTCTCACTGATGATGTCCCAGATGTCCAAGTATGCCATGCCCAGCTCCACACCACTTTACCACAATGCCATCAAAACCATCGCCACCTCTGATGACGAGCTGCTGCCGGACAGGCCTATGCTCCCACCTGGAAGTATGTCAGGTATCTACTTCTGGAAGTGGGCTTGCGAGGGGTCAGACTGTCTTGTGGCTGCCGGTGGACCTGAGGCAGCAGGTGGAGGAGGCATTAGAAACTCTGATCTCCCCATGACTGCCATGTCACATAACTTAAATTTCCCCTTGTTTGTAACAGTCTGTGCACTTCCCTGCCCTCTGCCCAGGCTGCCCATCAGCTTTTGGCTTGGTTGGAAGGACATGAGCTGGTCTGGCTTGAGGAGTCCTTCTTCCACAAGACCTAGAAGTTTTTTACCTTTACCCATGTAGATGTATTGGGCCCGAGTTTTCATGGCTCCTGGAGTTTTCTCAGGTCCAGGACTTGCAGGCGGAGGTCTGCTGCTTAGACCCCTTGTGTTCCTGTGCAGTGGGACAGGGATGCTCTGAATGGGGCTTGGGAGTCTGGTGTTTTGAGTGGAGCCCAAGTGCCTGCACAGGCAAGGCTGTGTTGTAGCACAGTTGTGATTTCAGTAGGCCAGATACGCTCCACTAGCTAGTGGCACTGGTGAGGACATCTAGGCAAATGAGTGTTTTTTGTCACGTGGTGACCAGCCCAAAGGGGAATTCCAACATGCTCTACCACTTCATTTAGGGGTTTAAAGCTGTCTGATAAATATTTTTGGCAGTTCTGAAAATGAAAAATCAACTTTTTGACTCTTTCACTGCTGAGCAGTCACTTAGGTTGACTGCAGGCATGCAAATGCAATGGCTGCCTCCGCAGGCACTGATGGCTGCTCTGCTTTTCTGATGGGCACAGGCCTTCCTGCCCAGACAGCACCTGTGTCGGGCTGCTGACTCTTCTGCTTTTTTCCTCCTCACCACCTGAGGTTGTGTGGTCAGTGGAGCTTGCTGGGTGGTAAACCCTGTGGCAGGCAGCGGTTAAAGGGTCACTCCTTGCTGCCTTTCAGGCAGCTGAGAGCCCTGCTGGGACCATGGTGTAGGGCACACACCGAGCCAGCCAGGACTCTAAAATCAGGGGACTGAAGAAATTACAGATCTATCATGGGACTGGATGAAGCTGGAAGAGCCCTCTGATGCTTGTGGGCTTGGGGAGCTGGACTCTGGGGCACTTTTTCCTGATGCTGGTGCTTTGCAAGCCCATCTTGGAGCTGCTTACCGAGCATCATGCTCCATGCTCACAGGGCATTCTGAGCAGGACTGCTTGGCAGGCTTTCAGGATGTGGTTTTTTCAACCCTGAAAGGTCTGTGGGAAGGTGTTAACTCTTCTCTCTTTTTCCTGTCCTTAGGCGTAACGGGGAATCAGCCAAATCAACTGCACTTGAACTCTGTGGGGCCTGGATCCTCTCAGAGCCCCATGGGAATGAATCTGCCTGGTCAGCAGCCCCTTTCCCATGAACCGCCCCCCACCTCCATGATGTCCTCCCCAAACCCTCTGGGGTCCAACATTCCTATGCATCCGAGTGGGCCAGGGGCGGGCGTGCCCCCCCAGAACCCCATGATGCTGCCCCCGGGTCCCCAGGACTCATTGAACCAGCAGTGTGGCCCTGTGCACAACAGTTCACAGATGATTCCTTCTAACCAGCTCGTGTTCCCCCGCATGCAGCAGCCCCATAATGCCATGCCATCTCCGGCCGGAGGCATGCCCATGGCCCCCAGTGCGGGAGGTGGCCCTGGGATGCAGCAGCATTACCCGCCAGGGATGTCCTTGCCGCCTGAGGACCTTCCCTCCCAGCAGCCTGGCCAGATGCCCCCTCAACAGCACATGATGGGCAAGAACATCCCTCCTCGGATTGGTGACCCCTACCCACCCGTGCTTCCTGGGGTGGCGTCGGTGCTGAACGACCCCGAGCTCAGCGAAGTCATCCGCCCCACGCCCACGGGGATCCCGGAGTTTGACCTGTCCAGGATCATCCCGTCAGAGAAGCCAAGCAGCACCTTGCAGTATTTCCCCAAGAGCGACAGCCAGGCACCCAAGTCTCAGCCTTCCAACCTCCACCTCATGAACCTACAGAACATGATGGCTGAGCAGCCCCCCGTGCGTCCAGGTATGAATGCTCCCAGCCTCCCCGGGCAGCAGGGCGTGCAGAGGGGACTCAGCATGCCCATGTGCCATCCTGGACAAGTGCCCATGCTGGGCAGGACAGGCATACCACCCCAGCAAGGCATGATGGGCAACAGCATGCACCAGGGCATGATGTCTCCGCAGCAGAGCCTGATGGCCCAGCAGAATTTCATGCTGATGCAGGCCAAGCAGAGAAGCATGTCTGTGTCGGGGGAGATGTATGCCCAGACAGGACATATGATGTCACCTCAGGGCTCTCTCATGGGCCCCCCGCCTCAGCAGAACCTCATGGTCACGCACCAGATGAGGCAGAGGAGTGTCTCCCTGGACAGCCAGATGAGTTACATCCCCGGACCTGGGAACATGGCGAACTTGCCTTTCTAACCCTGACTGGCGCTCAGGGCTGGGGAGGGGATGGGGCTGCCCCTACAAACATTTTTAAACCTTTCTGTGGGGGAGGTTTGGGGGCCAATGCCGGTGGAGGACACCACGTGGGATGCTTTACATATCGGATTCGCCTCTACACAGCAAACCAGATGTGCAGTAAACTTGATGTGAATTGGGTTTCTTTTTCCTTTCTTTTTCTGGGGAAGGGGAGGGTGGAGAGGCTGGGAGTGGGGCTGTTACTTTGAACCCTGTGTGGTGACCAGGGACATCCAGACCTTGTGGCAGTTTGTAAAGTTTTCACTTATGGTTTTCCTCCGTCAAGTGTTTTTCTTGCCCTTTTTCCCCCTCTATTTTTTTTTCCCTTCCTTTTTAAGCAACCAAAATGTGCAAGAGGGTTTTTGGAACTAGCTGTAAATAGGTCGCTGGGAAAGGCAAAACTTGTGCTGGTTTTTAATTGTTCTGTATTTCTGTGTTTTAATAGAAGCCTCAAAACATGTTTTAAAAAACAGAAAGAAAAAAAAAAACATGCTAAAGGCAACAGTGTACAAGGATTGAAGACTCTCCTTGGGGGAGATGGGAGGATCCCCAGGGTGCACAGGGTGTTGAGAGATCCCCCTGTAGAGTGACTCTGTGTCAGACCTGTGTTGTTCATGCATCTGAATGGTTTTGCATGTGTGGGAGAGGGGGTGCAGTGTCATGCAGATCTCAGATCCCGTGGATACATGGATCCTATGCCGAGTACACAAACATAACCACTGACCAAGGGCCATTGAGGGGGCCAGAGCTGTAGCCCCAGTGAAATGCTGCTGGAGCGGTGCTCATTTGGCAGGGCAGAGGCCACAGCTTTACAGGACGCAGCTGTTGCTGCTCTCCGGAGAAGCTGCTGTGTCTGGGATGGGTAGGATGCTGACCCTTCAGCTGGAGAAGCATCAAGAATTTGGGCTTCACAGGTGATAACATGCTGGACCTGAAGATCTTGACCAGCCCTGTCACCTCTACTCCCTTCTCTTCCCTTCATGCTTTGTCTCCTGTAGGCAAGGTGTTGTGGTGGCTTTGAGGTGAGTGAGGTGATGCATTCCAGTGCTTCCAGGAGAGGCTAGCTGGGAACGCTGATCTTCTGCAGCCTTCCTACACCAGTCTATTACCCATCCATTACCCTTTGCCACTGCGTCACACTCCCTCGCCATTGAATGCTCTCTCAAGTCTTCCTTGTGCTTGTCAGTCCTTCATCTCCAGAGTTTTGCAGGCAGTCTTCACTCCATCATAACCTGAGCTACTGGCAGCAGCCCTGCCCTATGGCACAGGAGAGGTCCAGCTGTTGAAGAGGACCTGTCCCTGAGTGCAATCTTCCACCTCAGCATTCAGTATCAGCAGCATGGCCATCCTGTGCTTCAGACAGAAGAGGCTGAAGTTGAGTTGCAAAGTCTCATTCCTAGGCTGGCAGAAGCATGCCATTTGGACAACTCTGGCTTTTCTGGATGCGCTCCACCCTCTCCATCCTGTACTCCATAAGGTCTTCCCACATGCAGCCCTGATGGTCTTTCCCATGTTTTTTCACAGAGGGGAATGTGGCGTGATGCACATGCATTTCTGCACACATCACAGTATCTCTGGACCTCTGTGGGGACTGCATTCCAGCATCCAGTGGTGAACCTGGGGCACACAATTGCTGGAGGAACACCACTTGGAGGATTATCTCTGCAGAGCCAGGCTTAACACACTACCTCTCTTATAACAGAGCTCACCTTTCCCAGCTTGCTATTGCAGGGAGGAGAGGGCTTTGGAAAGGGAGATTGCCAAGTAGTGAGTGAACAAGCAACACTTTTTATCATGTTGCAAGCTGTTTGGAAAGGCTGGTGGGTGCTGAAATGTCAGCCTAGCAGCTGTCTTGATCCAGTCTGTGAGAAGATGGAGTCATAAAGTCCAGTTAGGAATACATTGAAGCTTTGGGGCATTTTGTAGTGAACAGTGCTGGGTGAGAAGCAGGGGTTTGGATCTGAGGAAGGATCTTGCTCTAGTCTCCTGCTTTGTGGGGGTTTATTGTATACAGTGTGAGCAAGTAACATTTTTTGAAGTTGTAAAACAGGAACAATCACGAGAAGTGCTCTTTCCTGCCTTGGCAGTTGGAGCAGAAGAATAATCTTCAGCCCAGGCTTTGGACCTGACGTCCTAGCTGGTTGGATTCTCGATCCTTTCAGTATGTGTTTCATGCGGGAGGATGTGGCTCAAACAGATGTAGCTCTGTCTAAGCTTGACTTACCTGAAAGGCTGTAGCTTCTCTTGGCTGCACTTCAGGGTGTTGGCTGCTGGTAGTTTCTCGTAAACATCCAAATACCAATTACAGTCCCAAACCTTGCTCATCACTCACCAGCAAGTCTCGGCTAATTTGAAGCCATAACACTTTCTACATGGAAGTTTTTTTTGTTTGTCTGTAGATAGCTGTTGTTTTAGCCTGGTTGAGATCTCCATGTGTTTGTACTTTCCCTGTTGTCCCTTTTGCCCAGCCTGACACAGAAGTTGCCTGGGGCTTGCAGTCCTCACTCTGTCAGCAGCGCATTGTCCCTGCATCAGCAGGAGCCCGCAGGCTGTGGCACATGCCGTTCAGCGTTCAGGAGACCGGTGCTGAGCGCTCACAGGGACATGGCAGTGTGATGCTATTTCCGCCTGGCGACAGGAGGAAGACCTGTCCTACAGTGACAAGTAAGAAACTAAGCCTTTTGACTCAGCAGCCCTGGATACAAGAGGGAAATCCTGATGCTAGGTCAGAGCTGAGGATTGTGGAGCAGCAGTTGGTGCTCTTCTGCAAAATCCCACTGCCCTGGAGCCAGCCCTACCCCTACCACTGTGATGGCTGAGCAATGGGGAGAAGAAATGCTGCCTAACACTCCTGTGCCCTGGGTGCTGCTCCCAACCATGTCTGTGAACAGCAATGTGGCAGGAGGTCCTTTGGAGGCTCAGTGACAGCCAGTCCTTGATAGACCCGGGCAAGGTTTGCCATCAGCTGGTTGCCCGCTGCCGTGACCGTGTGTCTAGTCTTGTGTCTTGTAGTTTATTGCTCGGCTCCTCACCTTGAGTTCTGTGTACTGACTCCACCTAATCACAGTAGAAGGTTTGCCCATCTTTTAGCCATGACTTTGCCATGTTTTTCCAGCTCCAAAAAAGCGAATGCTGGGAAACTGCATCTTTCAGTATGTCAGATAATCACACACCTGGAATTAGCTTTCACATTGAGGTAAAGGTGACTGACCTGTTCTCTGTCATCCCATGGAGAAACTTCCCCAGTCATTTTGTACCATTATATAAATATATATATATAAATATAAATATATAAATACAATATGTGAAGACATCTTATTGGTTTTTATTTGAAACAATTTTTAGGCTTGTTTTTGGGTATCTGTGCTGCCTGTAATGTATTGACCTGTTTTATAGGTGCCTTTTTATTAAAAAGACAAATTTCAAGACCTGACCCTGTGCCTGTCTTTTTCCACGTGATTTTCCACAGGACTGCAGCGGAGACAGAGAGTGCAAGAGGTGCTGGGAGGGTTGTGTGGGCATCGGGGGAGCCCCTTCTCTACAGCACTCCCAGGCACACGTTCATTCATGCGTTCCCTTACTCACACTCACCCGTACATGCTCCACTGCCTGCCATGGCCCTGTGATCAGTGTGTGTGTAGCAGGATGCTCTGCTGAAACACCCCAGCTCTGTCTCCTGGGAGACTTGGTTGCCCTGCAGGAAATGCAGAGCAGTGTGCTGTTGTGAGGGTCGTTGTGTTCCCATCTTTGGGGTTGCCTTCATCAGGGACCAGGGCTTCCTCTGGTTTGTCTGCTGGAGCCTTGTTTGCAGAGCACAGTCCAGGACTGGGAGTGCAGAGGGTGTGCTGTGGATGGTGGTGACATTGCCTTCCCACACACCATCACCCGTGCTCTCTGCAGGAGCCACCTTGGAGCTACCCTTGGCTCAGTCCCCTTTCCCAGTGGCCTGGGTGGGCAGAGTACATCTGCCTCACTTGGTAGTGGTGGGATAGGGGCTGAGCCGAGCTCCATAGGGGAGGCTGAAGGTCTGCCTGAAGACTGCAGGGGTGGCTTTGGCAGCATGAGTACTTTAGCAGGGAAGCCCACTCTGGGGCAAGGTGTTGTGACAGCCATGACACATGTGTACTTGAGGAGACGAAAAGGGTTTCGCTGAGTGGAAAGCAGAGCTTCCTCTGCGGTGAAGGAAAGTTCCTCTTGCTTTCTTCTTGTTGCCATTCGGCAGGCTGGCTGCAGGCAGCTGTGGGAGCAACAATGGCAACTCTTTGGGGAAGGTCTGCCAGCTCTGAGCCAAGCCATTCCCAGGCTGTCTGAGCCAAATGTAGGTGCAAGGGCAGCTTTCCAGTCAGGTTAGCAGCTGCTGTAAAACTGGGGCAGGAGGTGCTGCAGTTAGTGGAAGAGGCTCTGTAAAGCAGAGAGACAAAGTAGGTCTGGACTGACTCTGAACACAGCAGAGCCTTCTGCGGCACTGGTGAAGGGGAATCTGAGCAAGGTGCTCCTCTGAGCCCTTTGAGCAGAGCTTGTCAGAAAGGTGCCATCTGCCCACTTAGTGCTCTCTAATGCGTCTCCCTTGAAGAAAGTGACATGGTTTCAGACAAATGCTTACAAGCACTATACATGAGAGGATGGTGTTTTATTCAACTGTTTATTACAGCTTACCTCAAACCTTCCTAAAAGTTTGTACATACCAGTGCTAAAAGCTATAGTAACAAGAGATGTGTAATCTGTTCACTCTCATTTGCGTGCAGATTTTCTTTTTACTTTGTGACCACTGTAAGAATTTTACACTTTGACTATTATTTTTTTCAGTAAAATTTTCATGTAGAAACACAGTCGTCACCATAACCTGCTGGGGAGGTGTTTACAATGCATCTGCAATGGGTTCGCTCACTGGTACAACGATGGAGAACACAAGTGCAGGCTTAAGAGACTTGCCCTTCTCTGCTGCATGTATGTGCTTGAACAACCACAATCACCGTTACTTGAAAGTTTCATCTTTGAAGATGTGGTGCTGCAGGAAATGGTGGACTGCCTTATACTAGGTGAGTTTTCTCCTGAAGTCACAATGTGAGATCAAGCTATTGAGATCTCTGCCTGAGTCGGGCTGAGGTTAATGTGACCCCTTCCATAATGGCTGGTCTTTTTAGCATGGCCCTTGAGTACCGTGAAGTTCACCTGGGACCGAGCTCTCTGCTAGTGGGATGAACTTCAGAAGTGAGGTTAGCACAAAATTCCTGCTGCCGCAAGGGAACTAACATTGTTTCGACATTGCTTAAAATGTGAGGTGAAGAGTAGAGCAGATTTTAAAGTGTGCTCGTGATGAGGGTCATGCTCATGTGACATTGGTATGTATGGCTCTCCTACAGTTCAGGCCACAGCACTCTTTAGGAACAGAAATGTCGTGGAGCAGTGTTGTGGGCCCGCTGCCATGTTAAACCGTGACAAGACCTCCTAGGCAGCAGCAGGCTGTCTTGAGTCCGCTGGGGCTTCCCTACACACCAGTTTGCAGTTCAAGAATTAATGATGGGGAAAGCTGCTGCTCTTATTTTGAACCAAATTATCATCAAGCTGCCCTGATCTGAGCAGTTTCTGTATACTTGCAGTTCACGGCAAGATCACCACCCAGGTTTGTCCTCTGTACACCTGGATGCACTTAATCTCTGAAAGCCCTGTAGATGCAGGTGGAGGAAAACTACCAGAAAGCATAGTGCAAAGCAAAATGCCACATATCCTCTAGCCTTGCTAAAAACAAAGAGAAATTATGCAAACGAGCTCTTTCCCTTACTGTGGGGCAGCGGGTCTACTTGCTCTCAGAACCCACAAGCAGCCATACAACTAGATGCCGAAAAACCCAAAACCGTTATATACCCTCAGCCTTACAAAGCTGTGTGGTTTCTCTCCCCTGTGTGCAGTCACAAGACAGAAGCCATCTCTTCAGACGGTGTTCTTCCTTAAAGGAAAACTTTTGCATAGTCAGGCATTCAGTTCAGCAGCCACTCACAGGACATCATAACAGCAGTAAAACAGATCAAACAAGTGGTGAAGGATGCAACTGGTGTCAGGAAAGGAGTCTGTGACAGTCAAATCTTGCAGTCTATGGGAGGACCTCCTGGCACGAGCTGCGTTGGGAAGATGAATGTGTTGTGGCTGGCTGGGGGGATGTCACGCAGCAGGAGGACAATGTTGCAGTCAGAGAGTGTCCCTCACTGTATGCCCATGCTATTGGATTGAGCTCTGCAGCCTCCATCAGTCCTACCTGCATCTCTCCAGTTGCTATGGCCCCTGAATCCCATGGCTTCCTTTGGGCATGTCTGTACCAACCTGAGCTAGTGAAATGGAGACCTGCTTACTGACATGACTCATTTACTTGGCTGCCCTTTTTTCCTTGCCCCTGGCACCCCAGTCCTGTGCCTGGCTTTGTGCACAAGATGCCTGCAGTCAGTTTTTCAAGGGAGAGGTGGGAATGTCAGGTTCAATCCACTCGAGTTCATCCAGCCCCACAAGAGTAACCATCAGACATCCAGCATTCACCAACAGCTGCCAGGTGGATCTCTACAAGTATGAGAACCAGGAAGAGCCAAGCAAGGTATCTGATGGGATTTGGGTGTTTGGTGGCTATTGGACCTGTTTCCTGAGGAG
Organism: Rhagologus leucostigma; assembly: GCA_013397725.1. NCBI lineage: Eukaryota > Metazoa > Chordata > Aves > Passeriformes > Rhagologus > Rhagologus leucostigma. Next base: position 82,732 of record VZTD01001038.1, on the reverse strand, counting down.
TGAAGAAAGTTGTGGGGATGCTTGTGAAACTCGTAACTGAGAGCACAGCAAGTGTGCCACTGGGAAGGAAAGCCCCAGGCCAGTTCTGCCCTGCAGGCAGCCTTTCCTAGCTAGAAAGTGGAGATGGAGGTGGTGTTGTCAGACTCTATCCCACTACCCTTCCTTGTCACCTCCAGAATCTCCTGAAGGGTCTCCTGGCTTATGCAGCCAAGCTCTTGCAGGATCCGGAAGAAGTCGTTACGGAACTTGACCCCAATAAAGGCATAGAGGATGGGGTTGAGGCAGCAGTGTGTGAAGCCGATGGCCTCTGTCACCATGATAGCTGTGTCCAGCTGGTCTTCCAGGAGGCAGTTCTTGGTGAAGGCTTCTAGCTTGGTAAGTGTGTTGAGGAAGATGACGATGTGGTATGGGCTCCAGCAGAGGAGGAAGATGCCTGTGACCAGGATGGCCACACGGACAGCTTTTTGCCTCTGCAGGCGCTGGGACTGACACAGTGCCCGGATGATGGCCATGTAGCAGTAACACATGACCAGCAGAGGCACAAAGAAGCCCACGGTGTGGTAGAGGAAGCGGGTTGCCAGCCATGCATTGTTTCCATCGATCCCAACCTCTGGAAAATAGCAAATGCTGCGGTTGCTGTCATCTGTCCAGACTTCCATGAAGATGAGATCGGGTAAAGTCAGAAGCAATGAGCAGAGCCAGACAGCCGTGCAAGTGAGGTGGATGGAGCGAGCTCTGCGTTTGCGGTAGGTGTGGATTGCATAGACGATGGCCAGGTAACGGTCCACCGCGATGCACCCCAACAGCATGCTACTGCAGTAGAAATTGATCTTGTGGACAGCACTGAGTATCTTGCAGAGGAACTTCCCAAATACCCATCCAGCCAAGCTCTCCACCACGCTGAATGGGAAGGTGAGCAACAGTGCCAGGTTGGCCAGAGTGAGGTGGAAAAGGAAGTTTTCTGTGGTGGTGCGAGACCGCTTGAACCTCTCTAAAATGACCAGGACAAGGGCATTACCTACAGTCCCTAACACAAACGTCAGCAGATAGATGAGGGGCATGAAGATCTTTCTGAAGGGGTCTCCCTGGTTGCCAACCACAGATGAGGCTGGGTTGAAGCAAAAGTAGCCTTCCAAAGATGGGGTGGTATTCTCAGCTTCATAGTAACCGCTCAGCTCCACCTGGCTCTGGGGAACAGAGAGAGTCTTGTTAGTGGAGGGGAGTTTCTGAACACAAGAAGTCAGTCCCTCAGCTGCACCTGGCAGACCTAGAGCGGAGCACCCCCATGTCCTGCAGCCCACCTGCCTCAGGAGGAGGTGCTGTCTGCAGTGTGATGACCTTGGAGGCCCCTCCACTGCCAGGAGGTGCAGCAGCAGGTAGAGAAGGTTTTCTCCATCTGTGACAGCGAGGGCTGCTCAGTCTGTAATCTTTAACTGGAGTATTTGAGGATGTTTTGGTGTCCAGTCAGATGGTAAGTTTCATCTTCTGGTTCTTGCCAAGTTACCTGCAGGTGAATTTTGCTTTCTCACATGGAATGGAACCCTTCTCTACCAGCTTTCCCGATTTTTCCCACCCATTTCTGACATGGACCACTCCTGTCCTGCCTGCTGCCTGCTAGGCAGGTATAAAGATGGTGGGATTCACCACACAGCACATCGGTACCTCAAATTCTGTGCAGTGAACCTGTCCCCTTCTTCTCCTCCTCAGAGGCCTGAGAGCTGCCTACAACAGAGCAAGGTGAGGTGGGGACAGCAGCAGCTGTCCTTTGAGATCGCTTTCCACACGGAGGAAGGTGTGGGGCATGTGTTCAACACAATGGGAGGAAAGCCTCTGAGGTGCTATGGTGCCATAGATACAGGAATAGATGACGGAGAGAGAGATTGGTTCTGTTGATAAACCTTTCAGTTCTGAATTAACTGCAGTCACAGAAAGGGAAGGGAAAACACCACTTGGACCCCAGGCTGATACCCAGTCAGGGAAGTGCAATAGAGCTGCTGCAAATGTGATTAGGCCTTGGCTTGCTGTATCTTCTTGACCAGCCTGTGTTCGGGCTGAGGCTGTGGGCAAGTCTCGAGTGCTGGGAAGCTGGAATTCTGCTCAGGATGAGCTCCCTGGATGGTTGTCATGCTCCAGCTGCCCTTGCACAAAAAGAGAGTGGTGGAGGAGGCTTGTGGCAAACTAAAAATTTGTAACAACTGGGAAGAGCTCAGCAGCAGTCACCCTGAGGGCTCCCACCCACACCCTCTCTGGAGACCTGTGCTGAGACTTTGGTGTTGGCCACAGCGGAAGTCTCTGCTCATGCTTTCATACCTTTCACTGCCAGCTGCAGCCATTTGCACCTGCTGCTCCTTCCCTCATCAGCCAAAGTTCCTGTCTAAAAATACCAGCCCTTTTTTACACAGTTTTAGACCTGATTTGCGGGGTTTTTGCTCACCCAATGGGCTACTAAGCAAAATTACTGTGACCAGCCTGGAGTCTTGCGTTGTGCCTAGCTATGGAAGGGTGATTTATGTTTCTTTTCTCTCCGGCAGCTTTCTCTGGGTAATGCACTGGGTGCCTCTGCACCTGACTGCGGGGTGGGGGGGGGGGTAAAGAGGTCACTTGGCAGCAGCAGGGCTCATCTAAACTGCTCTGCAGATGAAACCATCTCCATGGTTCCAAGAGGAGCCCAGGCATGCTGATGGGGCAGAAGCCTATGGAGCATTACCAAACATGTAGAGCAGACAGCTGGCACAGGCAGTCCCCAAGCAGTGGACGGTAGGAGGGTGAATGAGGCCTTTGGAAAAGTGTGGAATAACCCTGCCCAGCTCTTGCTAATGTAACCGTGGGGCTGCAAGCCTTTGGTGAGCAGCATTTTGTATTACCAAAGAACTTTTATTTTTCTGGTTTTGGGTATGATTTTGGAGACCAGAGATTGCTGCTAAAGACAAAAGCTTTAAGAAATCCCTCCCAGTTATTTTTCTCCCCAGCTTGAAAGTATTTCCTGCCTACTCTGTACCCGAACCTTTCATCAGGAGTTACCAACACACATAAAAATCTGTGATGTGTTGCCCAGGGCCAGATCCTTGAACGTCTCTGAGAAAAACTAAACCAACCTAAAAACCTTTGCAACTTGATGAAGTGACCAAACCAGGCTGCTCGGGCTGTGCAGGTGACTGTGCTGAAAACCCCAAACAGATTATATGTTGGAATGGGAAATTTCACTGGGAAGAGGTTGGACGATTCCAGCTTTGAAGGGAAAAATGAAATATGATGGAAAATTGCTGGGTTTGCTGGCTGGAGTGTCAGTCCTCCCTTGGAGCCATGCCAGCGCCATCATTGGCAGTGGATGGGCAGCTCGGGCAGTGTTCAGTGGCTTTGGCTGCTGACCAGTTTCCAGCACCACCTTGCATTTGGAGCCGGAAGTGCAAAGGCTGAGTGCCACTATCAGACACCATCTGATTGCTGATGGGGAGCAGGTGGGGAGGGCTCTTACTGTAAACCACTCACCGTGGGTAGGGGAAGTGTGTGCAGAGCTGTGTTTGAGTCGTCCTCTCCTGCATCTCTGAGCAGAGCAGCACATGTGGGTAGGCGCAGACAGAGGTGAGTTGGAGACAAATAAAAGAGGATGAAAAATCAGAGTCTGGGCTGAGACAGGAAGGGCAGGGACCAGAGCTGCAGGAGATGCACTGAATATGACAAGCCGAGGCTTCTGGGGGTTCTGCTGCAAGTCTCATTTCTAGGACTGGAAGTGGGTGACTGCCTGATATGGGATGAGATAAGTCAACAGTGTGCATGCAGAGAGACCTTTGTACAGGTCTCCTGCAAGACAGTTGCAGCAGATTTGGGGATGGGAGAAAAAGTGGTGTCTCTTTCTGTAATACAGCAGTCAAGGGCATGCCTGGGAAGGCCGTTCCTGTGTGCTTTTTGTTCAGGGATCCCCTTACCCCTATAACCTGCATCACAGAGTTATTCTGATCTACATGTGTCAGCTATTTTTCTCAGTTCCCCGCAACTGTCAGCGACCACAACATTTGGCCACAGAAGTGAAGCAACTTGTGCACTGTTACAGATTTTCCACGTGAATCACTCTCTTCTAGTCGATGCCAGGGCTGGGAGCAGCACATTTCATTTCCAAAACCTTAAAACTGTAATTGCCCACATCAGTACGATTTACTGACAGAGCTTCTGCTCATGACTTCTCCACGGGCTGAACCAGGGAAATCCAGGAATAAGACCAAGGCCTGTGGAAATACTATGTTACTGTAGTGTAGGTGCCTTTATGCTCTTAAGCCATGTTGGTCCCACTGCAATGAAAACTGGCCTGAGTAACCTCAGTGAACCTGGTGTAGATCTCAGCGGTTTTTCTGCAACTGTGTTTTTGGTTGTCTAGTCTGCAGCTGAGGATGGTTAGCAGGCAAAGCATTTTTGCTATGGAGAAACAGGGTTATCATTTTGGGCATGGTACTTTTCCGCAAGGTTACAGAGTCGAATGGTCTCATATGGTATCAAAATTTAGGTGAGGCCCTCACTGTATTCACTGTGTGATACTGAGATAAATGCCCTTTTGGTGCGAACATTCTCATCATTTTCCCTTCCATAATTGCTCAGTTGATCAAACAATCCTCTCTGCACAAGGCAGGGTTTGTGTTACCACTTTGACAAGACACTTTGGAGGCCTTTTTTTTCAAATCTCTGTGGGTAGGTTGCTGCTACAAGCACGGAGTATAAGTAAAGCAACATATGGCACCACCAAAGCAAATACAGTGATGCTCATGTGATATCTGTGGCCTACCTGTTCCAGGGAGAGAGCCAAATCTGGGAAGCTGCCAGGAGACAGAGGTGGGAAACAACATACATCAAACTCCCAACTGCAGAAGTCTGAAAAAAGGTCTAAAACTCTTCCTGCTGTGGCACCTGACTGTGGGCATTTAGTCCTAAAATCAGCTGGGTTTCCCCCCCCACCACATGGGGTTTCCTTTATGATGTAAAATAATTCACAGCAGAGATAAAATCACTAAGCTAAGGATTATGGAAAGTTTTATATGCAAAGAAGAGGAGGTGAAAAAGGCTTGAGTTTGGTTTTAACCTCTCAGCAAATTTTAGCGCTGCCACTGAACTTCAGCAGAGGTCAGGGAAAGAAGTGTCTTCTCCCCCAAAGTTTTAAAGGAATGACCACCATTTGCAAAGGATTTTTATACTGGATGAATCAGAAAAGAAATAAAGAGGGTAGGGCTTGCTCCCCCATCTCATTGCTCTTCGCTGGTGTGCAGGAAAAAAGGAGGAACAGAAAATTCGGTAACAATTGAATCCAACATTTCTCTTTTTGGAATAACTAATCCTGAGGTCTCCTGCAGAGAGCCACTGTAGTAAAAAATTAATTCTGAGATGCAATATTTGAAAACCAGTGTAATGATAATGCTGCTGTGTACTTCTCGTTGGATAGCACAACATACTCTAAAAGGTGCAGCTGCTCTTTTTCACTTGTAAATGCTGGGAAGAGAACTATGAGGTAGAATACCTAGTGTCATCACTCCCTGTTAGAAGAAGTACTTGCAATTTATCTTCCACTCTTTAAAATTCCCCTCTTGTAAATATACTGCATATTCCCCTTTCAGCAGAGTCTATGGCAGCCTCTATGTGGAGAAAGCAAGCAGGATGGTCATATCAAGGGTTTTCACACATGGAGAGAGAAGACTGGGTTTGCTCGGGTATTCCAGTTGTTTAAGAAGACCAGATAAGGTGTGCCGGGCTTTGCACACTGTGTACACAGTCATTTATACCACCGAAGGCTGGTGCAAAAGGTGCCTGGCTGAGAATAAGTGTTTACGCCCACATTGTGCTAATGGATGTGCAGACAGCAGGGCAGCAGGGAGCAGAGGCTGGGACAGGCTGGCAGCACAGGATGGGACTGCTGCCACCCGCTCTCCAGGTGAGTCACCTGGCCCTTTGCAGAGACTCTGGTCTGTGTCCTCACGCAAGGACAGTACTCGGGCTTAGTGCTTGCCAGCACATCTGCGCACAAGGTCCCGGTAGCTAGGCAGCTTTCCCTAACAGAATATTCAGCACCCCTGGATCACAGTGGCTGCAGCCACACTACGCCGGCTCTCTGCAAGCAACAGCCTTGTGCTTATGGTCAAGTCTGGACTTCAGGGATGCAAGGACTGATTATGCTGGCATAAGAAATGGCTCAAGCTCTGCCTCTGCCAACAGGAGGGTGAGAAGATGGACAGCCAGAAACCTGGCCTTTCAGCCCACCCCAGCTCTACCTGCCATCCCTCTTATCAAGCAAAGCCAGGCCCAACTCACCAAGTCATAGGTCTCTGATGAGTAGCTCACAGGCCCCATGGTTTGAGGGAGAGGATCCGTCTCTCCTCCAGACGTTTCTACAAAAGTTCTTTTTTGGGGTGGAGTTAATCATTTAAGTGAGTAGGGAGGGACACAGAATGTAACAATACAGTATTTGCCAGGCAAATGAGCTCCAGGCATAGAGCGACCTGATTGATGTAAAGATTAGCATCTAGCTTTATCATCTTTTTACTAGGGCTGTAAGTTGATTTTTAAAGTACAGTTTGAAGAATCTATATTCCTTTGGTCTGTACCACAGAAGATCCAGAACATCCTTAGGTCTTCCCTGGAGACCTTCAGGGCTCTTGCCCACAGCCGTCCTTGTTCCAGGTGGTCCGAAAGGCTTTGAAAAGTTCTGTGCCAAGGACCACCCTTACCAGAAACCTCCTCGATCCAGGCACTTCTCTGCAGCTGGGCAGGACTTTGAAGCATGGATATGGTCTGTATGATCATCGCTCTCTGCCTTGGGGTCCTCCTGGCTGCTTTAACCCCAGTGACTTGTGGTTGTCTTCTGCTCCTTCTCCTGCTGCTTCGCCCCTCATCTGGGCTTGTGGGAGCGTGAGGTGGCTTGCACAGAAAAGCAAAGCCTTGGCAGCCACTCTGCAAGTCTAGAGCAGGGCTAGCATGGGCTGGGCAGCTTGATTTCACAAGGGTAACAAAGGAGAATTAAGATGGGAAATCAAGATTTTCCCTGCTCGGGGAAATGGGCATTTTGTTCAGTGATGTCACAGCACCAGAGTCACAGTGAGAATGCCCCGGTCTGGGTCAGCAGAGTAGGATGGCATTGCAGCTGGCATTTTGGCAGAAAGCTTTTCCTGTGTGAGGCGCTGAGGTGGTTTGACAAGCACAGTTCTTGTCCTCCTCTTGTCTAGGCACAGCTGCACCAGGCCTCTCTACCAGCAAAGACTCTGGTGGGACTTTGGACTGGTGAAGAAGGAGGCGGTGTTATTCTTGTGGGCACTGCTGGATTACAACCACTCCTCCTGCTTCTTAGATCCCCACTTGTTGGGCACCTGCTGCCCCAAGGATGTCGCTGTCCTCCCCTGCCATGAGGACCTTTGTGTGCACCTGCATGTGCTCATCAGCCTCTAGGCATGCTTTCTCCTGAAAGTGAGAGGATGAAGAGCAGCAAAACCAGAGGGAGGCCATAGGGAGCTCGCACTGTGCCTCACTCACAATCCCTCACCTCACAGGGACAACACAGACTGAGCGAGCCCTGTGCTGCAAGGGCTGAGGGGTAACGCGAGGAGTGAGGTACCACTGAGCCCGGGAGACTGAAAGAGGTCGGGAAGGATGTTCTCAATCAGCCAGAACTGGAGGGTGGAGCCTGTGCCTTTTGCCGCTGAGGGTGGGAAAACAACCGTCTAGAGACAGCTGCAGATGAGAGGAACTAGATAAAACCAGGAATGTCCTTGTCCTTTTGTGTGTATTTTGGAAAAACATTTGAAGAAAAATTTGTCTGCAAAGCAGTTTTGGAGCTACCAGGTGTTTAAGTGCTAGTGTTTAAGATTACATTCCCATTGTGTCTCGGTTTGTCAACATCCATGCCTAAATAACAGCTGTCTAAAAAGAAGTGCAAATTCCCAGCCTGTCACAATCGATGGTTACGACTCCTCCGGGCTGTGGCTCAGTCTTTTATTCTTACGTTTGTGTTTTAATGGCTCTGTTTTAACGACTACATGGTGAAGCCCTGTTTCCAGGAGTCTTTTTGCCAAACAGGGTTAAAAGGGAAGGGCCAGGACTGAGGGACCGATCCAGGCTGAGGGACGACGGACCAGGACGAGAGGCCAGCCCGACAAGCCCAGTCACGTGGGCACCGCACGCTGGGTGTGGCGTGACGCGTGGCGCGCGCAGAACGTACGTACGTACGTACGTACGTGGTGCGTGCGGACCGGGGCGGTGCCGCCCGCCGGGAGGGGGAGGGCGCACGGGAGGAAGGAGGAAGCCGCCATCTTGGAGCGTCGAGTCGCCATAACAAGGCACCGGGGGAGCGAGAGGATTTTGTACCTGGGCGAGGGGGAGCGCGGCTGGTGGCGGTGAGGACGGGCCAGGGCGGGCACGGCTCTGTGGGAGCAGGGCGAGGGGGCCGCTGCCGGCGGGCCGCGCCTCGCGGCCTGCGGCGGGAGCTCGGGCCTGAACGGGGCCTNCGGGCGGCGCCGGGCCCACCGCTCGGCCGCGGGGCTCCGCAGTGCGGCCCGGGCACACTGAGCACCTCGAGGTGCTCCCTTTGTGCCCGGCCCAGCCGAGGGGAAGGGAAAGATCTGGAGCTACTGCCCCGGCCGCCTGCCCGCGCCCGGGGAGCACAGATATGCGACGGAGGCCCTTTTTTCTTCAGTCCGTCAGTTTGCGAAATGGTGGCGTCTCTTTTATCGGAACGGGGAGATTTGTTGGGTTCCATGAGGCTGTGCGTTATTTTTAACCTCTGTTCTTCTAAGGGATAGTTACGAGCCTGAGGGCATAAGAGACCGAGAGGTTTCATTTCCTACGCTATTGGAGAACTTCTCGGCGTTGGTATTCGAGTCTCATTGGCATCTCTGGTTCACTTCGTGACTCGTCTGGTTTTTACGAAGTTAATGGCCAGGAGACATATCTCTTCGAAGATGCCTTGAAAGTTAACTAGCAGAAAACCCTAGTATCGCAAACTTTAAAATTCTGCTGTGAAGCCAGAATTTACACACTTAAAAACAGCTGGGAAGTTTGAATTCCTTTTCCGCTCTCTTGAAATGCTGTTCAGTGTGCCTTTTTATTCACTGGGAAAACATGCATTTTGTTGTGAATGCTGCAGTTAGGAAGCAGTGGTCTGCTGTTTTTTCCTTTGTGTTTTCCCAAGATGCAGATGCTTTATGGTGAGAAAGCACAGGCAAGCCTACTTTTTGTTCCAGAAGATTTTGGACTAGGGATGTTTTGTCTCCCTGGTACCATCGTAAGGAGTCTTTAGCTCAGGTCCATGCTTGCTTTATGTAAGGGGCAGACTTTGTATTGTCTCTCCACAGTTTTGCAACTTTTCTGTTACATTCAGAGTCAATTTTAAGTCATGTGTATGAAATGTTATCTTCTGAGGGCAGCACAAGTTGTCGCTGACAGCAGGAAGGTAAGGTCACAAGCAGGAAGATGGATAACCAGAAGCGTTACTGCCTCAGTTCAAGCTCAGTCACTTCGACTCAAAAGAGGCAGCTGCTCTCAGTTCAGCGTAATGGTGTTGTTTGGTCACTGTTCCGAATAGCCTTAAATCAATACCCGGTTGAAAACTGGGGATAAGCTGGTTGAGCTAGCGTTTTGGGTTGGAGGAGGGTAAGCTGTTGGTTTGGGTTTACATAATTTATATTTCTCTTTCAAACTGAGCAGGGCAATCAGAGTAATGTAAGGGTTTTGTCAGTTCTAACTGGAATGTCCACTTGATGTTGTAGTCTTGCCTCCTGTCACAAACCTATGCGTAATATTACTGCTCAGCATTTTAGGGCTGGTTGGCTGCATCCCGGAAGTGGGTGAATTTGTGGGGGAATTGAAGAGCCGTCAAAGCAATTGATACGCTTAATGGTTACTTTATGGGAAGGGGCAGGTAGTGGAAGGTCGCTGCAAGTACGACTGTTTAGGAGGTTTTCTTTGGTGGCCGAAGATGTTAGGCAAAACTATAGAAAGGCAAAACAAGTTTGATGCTTGTCTTTATAATTATCACTGAGGAAACAAAAAAGCAAGTACTGTTGTTGCACACTGCCTGGGAAAAAATTTTTCTTAAAACACAGGAGTAAACTGATGTGATTTATGTAGACAAAAAGCCACATACTAATCGTTATTGTCTGCTTCTCTTTCAGATTGAAGCAAGTGAATTCTGATATAACTCAACTTCAATAGAGGGCTTTTTTTAAAAAAAAGTTGTTCCACAGTGCATCAGAGCAAGTTACTGCTTTACTTTTGAGTGACTTACAGGTGCTTGCCTGCATTGCAATAAAGGACTCATATATTGAGCAAGACTTATTTATCTCTTCATTTTGGAGAGTCTAATAAACTGTTATTACAGTTTCTGTACTGACTTTCAAAGTTTTGACGTCTAAAAAGACATCTTTAAAGATAAAAGCATGAGCACGGCCAGAACAGAGAACCCTGTTATAATGGGTCTATCCAGTCAGAATGGGCAGTTGAGAGGCCCTGTAAAACCCAGCGGGGGCCCAGGAGGTGGAGGCACACAAACTCAACAACAGATGAACCAGCTGAAAAACGCCAACGCAATCAATAATGGCACTCAACAACAAGCACAGAGTATGACCACCGCTATTAAGTAAGTGTTTGTATTGGCTGCCATGAAAGGAATGTTTGAAAGTCACGTATAGGGAAGCATTCTTGGGTTCCCATTTGGAAAATGATGTCTTCTGTTGTTTTGTGACATGGGTGGTTAGAAGTGTCCTGTGATATACGTTATGAAAAAAAGCTGTATTTCCATGTGCAAGCTTCTCTGCAACAGTGATTGTTGTGAAGATCCAGTTTGATACTGTGCTTTTCTAAGTGTGAGCCACTGTCAGAGGCAGCCCACTGAGCATTAGAATCCTGTGGTTTTTGCTTGTTGCAAGTGGCGCAAGAGGGAAGTAGAGGAGTGGGAAGGAACTGAATTGACATTTCAGACTGAGGAGGAAATGCCACCTGATCTCAGTCTAGTTGTGTATGCTTTTCAGTTTGTTGCAGTTCTTTTTTGTGGTGGACAATGCTTTAAAGTCAGTTATCTTTTGTCATTGATCTGAAATAGTAGCACCTGATCTCCTCATTGTAATGCTCTGGCTTTAATTCATCAAAGCCTGAGCTGAGAGGATACTGAGCTGAGAGTCCCACTCTGATACCCTGCTCCAATCCAGCTAGTTTTGGAAGTGTGCTGGTTGGAATTTCTGAAAGATGTAAAATACTTGGACAGTATGATAATGTGTTGCTTTTCTTTTTTCTTCCATGGATCCTCCTCCCCCTGAACAGCACTGGCTTTTATTTTGTTAATTATTTGCGAAGGAAATGTCAGCTGTCCTCAGAGAGAGTGTGATGGAACACTCAGGTTCTTAAAATCTGCCTCACTTGCCCCCTTCCTTCCTTTTTTTTTAACGTATTACATGGTTACTCATATCAGTGTTGTGAATTAAACTCATCAAAATTCATGCATAACTTCCTGGGGCTGGTGAAGGGAAGGACTTGCTCTCCTCTCTACAGTGGCTTTCAAGAGAGGATGGGTATCTAAATCTCACCGAGAGCAAATGATGCTTGCTCAACAGGTGAAGTGATTGCTTACTTAATTTTTTCACTAGAAGTTTTTTTTTACCTTTTCACATTCCTTGGAGATTAAGAATGGATGTTCCCTGGACAAGAGAATTTTTCTTATAAGTCATGACATATTCTTGTGTGGATTTATTATAGTCGGTTTCTGTTATGTGACTAAGTTAATGCTCAGTTTTAAATCTGTTCTGCTGTTTGATTCAGTGCCCTAAAAATGGGACTTGAATCGTGACTGGATAAAGATTTCACAAATTTGTTTGGCAGACAGCTGATTTTGTCTATTTACAGTTTTCTGCCTGTTAAATCCTGCTTAGCTCAGAGAAGACGAGCTCATAGCTTTGAGGAGGTGAAAATATTACATGTTCGTCACTATATCAAAGAAAATAAAATGCAAAATCAAAATACTAATTATTTTATAATCTGTTTTCATTTTATTTTGCTGTAGACCTGGTGATGACTGGAAGAAGACTTTAAAACTCCCTCCAAAGGATTTGAGAATCAAAACTTCGGTAAGGATGACTGAATTGTGGGAATAAATATTAAATCAAACTTGGGGGAGGGCTTGCAGTGGTAAAATAATAGTCCTCAGCAAAGACTAAGAAGCAGTTCAGCTCCTGCTGTTTAAATGAAGAACTGATTTGTTCTCCCAACTGCTCGTGAGCGATGCTTCTCTTGGAAAGCTCAAAAGTTGAGTTCACTGTGGATTTCTTACTTTAATAGTATTGTAGCGTGACACAAGTAGGATCTGTGTCATGCAAGGCAGATGGGAAGGTGTCGCTCTACACACTCAGGAGCTGTGTTTGGCTCTGAGAAAGCGAATATTTCCTTTGCCACTGTAGGGTGTTGCACGAGTTAATGGGAACTCTTAGTATAGTAATTTGTGATCTTCCTGTTCAGGCTATTTCAGACCAATCTACGGCTGCAGGTTGTATGACCTAATCTCATGGATGTGCTTTATTTTTTGATTATTCAGGACGTGACCTCCACAAAAGGAAATGAGTTTGAAGATTACTGTTTGAAACGGGAGTTGCTGATGGGAATTTTTGAAATGGGCTGGGAAAAACCATCTCCTATTCAGGTTGTTTGCAAACAGGCTACTTAGATGCTGCTTTTAACTTCTGTAAATGTATTGACATTTTTACGCCTAAATGTCCAGTACTTACCCCCATCATTGGGGAAGACTGAAGCTGTGAACAAAAGAACTTGGTGTTCCTTGGCAAAGGCAAGAATTTCTAACCCCCAACTAAATCACTTAAGTCATTCAATGAGTGACTTAGTGATGGGACTGCCTTACACTTTGGAGAAGTTAACTTGGATTTTTCTTTTCATGCTGGAGGTGTTAATTTGTTAATTCTCTGTTCAGTGCTGTCTTTCACATAAGTACTCCCAGGGGTCTGTTCTATAAATTTTCCAGAAAACTGAGTTACCATTGGCTATATATCTTTAGTTGTTAAAAGTATAATTATGGCTTTATCACAGTGCCGGCTCTCTTTATTGTAATCTTGTGGAAGAAGAGTAATGGAGATTGTGGGAGAGAGATTAATATCTTAGCAAGTTTACTCTTCTGTACCTCCATCTTTCTTTTACTTCTAAGGCTTGTCCTATTGAGAACTGTTCATGTGTAAACTTAAGAGGGGGGTGGAAGGTTGAACTCTCTTTTAATTGGTCTTTCGAGTTTTATCACTGACACAGCTCTGCCACCTTGTCTCTTCAAGGCATGAGAAAACTATGGCTTGCTTTGTTTATAAACAGATTCACATGGTGCCACCTTTCCAAAAGGCTGAGATTTCTTTAGATGTTGCTGAAAAGGTAGTAAAATTAAAAATACACGGGGCCTGTGTTTGGATAGCTGAAGATTTTATGAGAAGTATGTCACAGGAATATGGAGGTTGGAATCACATGGGCTGAGGTGGTTCTGATGTTAAGATGTAGGTGGGAATCTTCTTCCATAGGAGGAGTTTGCTAGTGACTGTCATTGTCTCTTCACTTATTTTTTTCCCAATTTTTTCACTTTTTTCCTAGTGTGTTAGTATGGGTTTACCTGTGGTACCTGAACCCTTTCTTATGATCAGGCAAGATAAGGACTTCCATGTGGGATGTGTTGGGGAACTCTTTACTGATGGGTTCAACTTCTTCCTGTTGTGAGTCTGTCATGCTTGTAGTTGCAGGATAGTAATAATAGTAATGGTCATGGAACAGTCAAATTTCATGTGATACTGTTAGTGAGGGGAGTTAAATTTGGTCAGCCTCTTCAGTGAAGCACGGCTTATGATTAATTGCTCATGCACTGTCTGTCCTTGCATTTCAGGAGGAGAGCATCCCCATTGCTTTATCTGGTAGGGATATCTTGGCTAGAGCAAAAAATGGAACAGGCAAGAGTGGAGCCTACCTCATTCCTTTACTTGAACGGCTAGACTTAAAGAAGGACAATATACAAGGTCAGTTGAGGTGGATCTCACTTAGCTGCAGCCAGGTAATGATGTCAGTTGCTACGTAAGAGACTTGAATCTAAAACTGGTTAATGAAGTTGGGCAGTGTAGGTTATCTGCTTGTACTTCCAGAGAAAGCTAATGGGGAGTGGTGGAGGGGAGGTGGAATTTGCACAGTCCCGCAGCTGCTTTCAAAAGCTTTAAATGGAAGAAGGCTTGTACACTTTTCTGTCTTGCCCTGGAAGGTGGATGTGGAGTAATAAGCAAGCGTGCTGGCTGGGATAGTTGTGCAAAGGGAGCATCAAGGGCCGGAGAATCCTTGCATGGAATTTGCCTTGTCAAAAGCAGTTCCTAGGTCTTGCTAGGATACCCAGAGTGGAATTCCTAAACTGTGCTTTTCATTATTATACTTCATAAAGTCTCTGTCTCCTCTGAGGATGGGTATTTTAAGATAGAGTGTTACTAGTAACTCACAGTGATGTTTTTAACTTTTAGCAATGGTGATTGTTCCCACCCGTGAACTAGCCCTGCAGGTCAGTCAAATCTGTATCCAAGTCAGCAAACACATGGGAGGTGCCAAAGTGATGGCAACAACGGGAGGAACCAATTTGCGAGATGACATAATGAGACTTGATGATACAGGTCAGAGCACTTTTGCTACACTAGGGTTGCTGTTTCTTTGTGGCTTTTACAATGTGGTCAAATGTGGTCATGGAATTTCTGCTTGTTACTGTTTGCCTGTTACAGAACAGACTACAGTGTCTTGTTTGCTGTTCGTATACTGTTGTCATTCTTTCAAAGTGTTCTTATGAAACATGGCCATGAATGCTGGAAGGAAACACAGTGTTAATCACCTTAACCTTGTGGGGTTTTTGTGTTTCTCTCTCTTTTTTTTTTTTTTTCTCTCTTCTAACCTTACAGTGCATGTGGTGATAGCTACCCCTGGGAGAATTCTCGATCTCATCAAGAAAGGAGTAGCAAAAGTTGAGCATGTCCAGATGATAGTATTGGATGAGGCAAGTTGCTTATGTTAAATGTTCTGGGGTTTTAACACCAAGTTAGAGGAATGATGTGTCTCAGTGAGTGTCCTCTTGGTGCACAGCAATGGTTCAGACTTGCTTAGAGACACTCTAAGGTCTCCTCCATTTCTCATTATTTTTGAGAAACTATTTTGACAGTAGGATTTTTTTGCATGTAAATCTTCTGAGAAAACAGCCTAGGAAGATTTGTCTTTCCGGTCTTTGCTGATGCTGAAGAATAGAGTAACAGTCTATTCTGCAACAAAGGAATGCATTTCATTTGTTTTCTGTTTATAATGAGTCAGCTGTGCTTACCACGTAATTGTATATAAAACTGGTTTATGAACATCCAGTAGCGTACAGTCTTCTGAATGAGAGAGAATATAGTTGTGTGAAAGCTCTTGGATGACTCTGGTAGGAACCCTGGTAACTGGTTTTTTTCCTTCCCCCAAATGTGGAGCTACTGAAAGACTTAAGTCTTACACCATTATTTTAACTTGCTGTTTATTACTTCTGTTGTTACAGGCAGATAAGTTGCTGTCTCAGGATTTTGTTCAAATAATGGAAGACATTATTCTCACGCTACCTAAAAACAGACAGATTTTGCTCTACTCAGCCACTTTTCCTTTGAGTGTGCAGAAGTTCATGGTGAGTTGAGATGTTTTCACGTAGGTATGGTGATGGTGGTGACGTTGCGCAGGAAGGGTGTGAATGAGTGGTGCATAGCTGTTAGTGCTTGGTTTTTTAAATGCGTCTAAACTTCACAGATTTAATCTAAATCAGCCTAAGTCTAGAACAGAAGTTTGAAAGTAGTTTTTGACCCGCAGTTGCATTAATGGGAAGCTATGTGTGTGCAGTTTTTGCCTATAAGGTTCTGTTTTCCACTTAGTGTATTAGTTATGTCACCTACGTGACGGATTTGCTTCTGGAGGGTGTTCCTGTTTGGCCTGCTCAGTCACCTTGGATTTATAAGTAATCGTTTGTGAAAATGTACCCACCCTGTCTGTTTTCAGCATAGCATGAAGAGTGAGTGGCTAGGTAGTGCATCCTTGCCGTGGAGGAAGTTAAATGTGGTGTAGAGTGGGAACTGCTTACATTGTTTTTGCACGTAGATCTGCCTGCTTTATCAATATCTTTATTTTTCAGAATTCCCATTTGCAGAAACCCTACGAGATTAATCTGATGGAGGAGCTGACCTTGAAGGGAGTTACTCAGTACTATGCCTATGTCACTGAGCGTCAGAAAGTGCACTGCCTCAATACGCTCTTTTCCAGGGTAAGGAGTAGGGCTGGGTCAGGAACATACCAGAAGCTTTTTTCCCTCTTGGAACCAAGAATAAGACTGAGCGTTTCAAAGGCAGCTTAATGAAAATTTTTCTTAGTCAAAATGTGCTGTATATCTAAGGCTAAAAATGCATGCTACTTGTCCTGCGTCTCTGTGTTACAGAACTTCCTTTATTTTTTTCCCTTCCTATACAAAACTATGTCCCATGTGAATTACCAGCAGCATACCTGCTGTGCTTTCTTTTTGGAAGGGATTTAGACGTGTCTGGGATCCTTTGTTAGTAAAATGCTGCATTTACTGAGAACACTGTTTTTACGTTCAGCTCCAGATTAACCAGTCGATCATTTTCTGCAACTCCTCTCAACGGGTTGAATTGCTAGCCAAAAAGATCTCCCAGCTGGGCTATTCCTGCTTCTATATCCATGCTAAAATGAGGCAGGTGAGTATGAAGTCTACAGTGGTTTATTCCACACCACCCCAGGCTTTACTGTACAGCTGACTTAAGTCTCATGCTTGCTTTAAGTTTGCATGTTCTTCATAAACTGAAACATGTATGGCTTTGCTATAGGTTTGGTTTTAGATACTCGCTGCCAATTCCCACCTCCAAACTTCCCCCATCCCAGCCCTCTTTCCAGACTGTTCAATGTATGTGGCTAGTTGGTATTTGAGTACTTCAGGTCAGATTAATTAGTCCCAGTGTAAGCACAAACCGCAGCCAGAAGGCACAGTTATTAGTGCTGCTGCCTTGCTTTGGCAGCATGGGGAGCCAGGGTAGAGCACACAGTGTAACTAACACAAATGAAAACGGGGCTGAATTAAAACAGGTGACAAAAAACCCCAATACGTAGCCCAGTGAGTGCCCTGTGTGGCTTTGCAAACTAATCTTGCTCTGTGACTGTAGGAGAATCTGAGAAGTCGGAGGTGGGTTGGATCGAACTTCTTGGTGAAAGCTGTGGCTGGTGTATGGTGACCAGACACTTGTGGCCTTGGTGTAGCTAGTGAAAAATGCCATTGCAGCTTTGCTGGTGCAGAGGTTTCTGTTAATTGTACAATAGCTCACACTTCCTCTAGCTTCACATTATTAAGAGATGTCAGAAGGCTGAAGTGATGCATGTAGAACCAGGAGTACTTTGAAACATTTTTAAAAATTTTATTTTATATGTAAACTACTCTAGCTTGCTGCTCATGCAGCTGACAGGTAATGCCAATGTTTGCTGGGCCAGATGCAGAGCAGTAATTAATTGAGCAGAAACAGAAGTGGTATTGTTACTGAGAACAGAGAGGTATGTGAGTTCCTCGAAGTCTGATTTTTGTATGCTTTTGATCAGTCAGTAGATGATCTTTTGGCAAAGTGCAGCTATGTTTTTGCAGAATGCTTCAGCTTGTTCATTCCCCCTCTAAATTTCGCTTAACAGTGATATTACTTAATCTTTGTGTGGCCCAAAGTGAGGTGTTTGTGAGAGGAGAGTCTTCACAGAAAATTGACTCATCCCACCCCTAATTCTGAATTGGTAGTGAAGAATGCTTTGTACTGGAAAAGAAAGTTACTGCCAACTTCAGTTTTTAAGGGAATGAATAAAACGTGAAATTTGGCAAGGGGAACCGGAGAAAGACAACAGTCAAAATACCAGTTTGACTTCCTTGATGTGATTTCATGTAACTGTAACTTTAGATAGTCCTTTTCTGAGATGGTTTTGATGCCACCATAGGAGGTTTTAAAATGCAGTCAGTTAATTGTCTTTGTCGAAAAGTGGGATCGAGACCCTCTAGAGTTAATTCTTTAGAATATATGGTAAGGAGTGCTAAAAAATATGTACTGGCATCTTGTTTCAACTCAACTGTTTTCTAATGAGAAGGAGGAGAAATTCACACGATTGAAGTTCAGTGTTAGTTACTTGAATGTACCTGTAAGTACCAGGTGGTTGGTTTGTGGACTTCGGTTTTTTGTTTCTCTTTGTTTATATATGTATTTCCAGGAGCACCGCAATCGTGTATTCCATGATTTCCGAAATGGCTTGTGCCGCAATCTCGTTTGCACTGGTAAGAGTTCCTAAACATTTTCCTGTTTCTAAAGTTTGTGATAGAAAGTGCATTAGCCCGGGTATTGTAGATCAATTAGCTGTAATAAACCAAAACAAGATGTTTTGGTAAGATGTCTTTTTCAAGCCTGCATGTAGTGGGGTGCAGCACTCATTTAGGCATTTGTCTTATTGTGAAGGTGCAGCTTGCCAGCAAATCATTTTACTGCAATAGTGTTTTCTGTTCATTTTCACAGGAGGGTTCCCTGAGTTGTTGGGTTGTAAACTTCAAGATACATCAGTAGAACTATGACTATGATCATGTGAAGTTTTGCTGGTTCTTCTAAGTGTTTATAGCTCATTTTTTCTAAATACTTTTGTAGTTTTGACTGGTCTGTGTATGATCCAAGTTCTTTGTTGCACAGCCTGTTTAGGCAGTACCTGGCAGTGTCTGTTATCACTACGTATGTCTGGGCCAGCTTAAGAAAAATCACTAGAAGCAGAGTAGAAGTAGTTGAGGTAGTGGAATGTAGTTCAGGTCTCAAGTCTGTTGTGACACTGGCAATGCACAATTCTGTGTGAAGGGATGCTTAAGATCTGCTCCAAAGTAGTGTATTGTGGAAAAAAAACTAGCTTTGTGGTGATTTTTTCTGCGTAGATGTGCAGATCTGGTGGTTTTGGTTGTTCTTCGTAATTATTCGTGTTTATAATGTATACAGAGCAAGAGGAAGCGGTAACAGGATTGTACATAAACTGTCTTTGATGCAAGGAAAGCTTATATCTGGAAAGTAGCGCAAAGCAATGTTCATCACTGTTAATCTTTACGCCCTAAATACTGTCAGCGTTTGAGCTCATTGAAATTAACTTTCTTTGTGATCTGGATTGTCTTTCAGATCTGTTTACCCGAGGTATTGATATCCAGGCTGTGAATGTGGTGATAAACTTTGATTTCCCAAAGCTTGCGGAGACTTATCTCCATCGCATTGGCAGATCAGGTGAGAGGAAAAACCTGTTTTAGGTGCAAGTTGGCTGACGACTGTGATGTTTTTTAGCCTTGAATCGGCTTTTGGTTTTTTATTACTATACCTGAGAATAACCTTAGGTAGCTTTGATTTTTCTGAAAAATTTATTTTTGGGTGTCATCTCAGATGGCTGTCCTCACTGAGGATATTATCTGAATAAAGGGCTATTTTCTTGAAACTGGCCCGAACAATCTAATGAAACAAACAAAAAAAACAGGCACATTTTGCTTTCGTCTCAGGAGACTTACTGTTGCCCATGTTTGCAGTTTGGGAAAATTCTGTACTAAAATCTCAGCTTCCAGAGTGTCTCAGGCCTAGAGATTTATGCTTTCTTCTGCATGTCTTCTGAGGTATGTTTCTACTGTCTGAGAATTAGCAAAATATGCCCTGAAGAAAGGCAGTAAACAAAGACCTCAGTGTAGTTGAACTTCGTAGTTCAGGCTTGTTCAAGAACTCTCGAAGACTTTACGGTTGTAATTACCCTGGAGCTTTGGTCAAAGCATTTTGAACCTCCTGAGTTTTCTTATTCCTGCAGCACTACGAAGCTCCTTACCAAAAACTGATGTGAAAGGTGTAGAGACCTGTGACCGGATTTGTTTTTATCATCACAGAATGATACTAACTTCACAGTCTGCAGACTTTTTTTCTGTCAGCCCCTGTGTTAACTCAGTTCAGTTCAGGTGTGTGTTTTTGTTTTTTGTCAAGGTCGCTTTGGTCATCTTGGCCTGGCCATCAACTTGATCACCTATGACGATCGATTCAACCTGAAAAGTATTGAGGAGCAGTTGGGAACTGAAATTAAACCCATACCAAGCAACATCGACAAGAGCTTGTATGTGGCAGAATACCACAGTGAACCTGTAGAAGATGAGAAACAGTAAACATGTAGGTATGTAAGTGCCTTGCTGAATAGCAGTGTGTTGAATGACAGAAATGTCATTGATGTGTCAGTGTTACCTCAGGGGGAGAGGGAAACTGATGTGGTGAAAAAGCCCTGTATGTGAAAACAAGGGTTTGAAACAGAGTGTCAGTGCAAGGAATTCCATGGATGTGCTGAAGGTGGGAGGGGAGGGAGGAGATTTTTTTAGTTGTTTTGATTGAAATGCTGACCGTATGCTAAGGAGACCAAAAATGGGGAAAAGGGAGAGTGGGGAATGGTGCTGGGAGAGGCCAGGATGGAGAGTACTAGTAGCCTAATGAATTCTTTCTGTATTGCTAAGCTGAAATGAGAAATTGGTGAGGGGCAGAGAGGAAAGTAGTCCTCAAAAAGGTGAGGAGATAAAATGGATAGCTGTGAGAACAGAGCATCAACAGAAGAGTAAGCACCTCACCAGCCAGAAGGGACCAGGTTCAAGCAAAAGGCGCTGCCTCTTTTGTATCCTTTGGTTCGTAGAATTCTTGGAAGTGAACTAAGTAGGGAGTGAAGCTGTAATTCATCTTTGCTGCCACTTGAGGTCGTCTACGTAGTTTGAAAAGAAAATGAGGTTTCGCTGTTGGAGACTCACCTAAGTGCTCCCTTTCTGATCAGTCTCAGGAAAAGCTGCTGAATCAAGTCCCTTTATAGGAAGATGACTTGCCCTGGACCGCAGTCAAGCTAGATGGCTGCAGGATGATGTTTGATCTGACCGTAGCTGAGATGCTGTTGTGCAAGATCCATCACCATACAGTTTGGGCTGAAAATCATTCTTTTGTGTGCTCTTTGCAGAGGTCATGAATTAGAAAGACAGTACGAGTGAAGCTGCTGAAATTCTTTTCAGATGACCAAAAATAAAAAAGTGGCTGTAGAAGCAGACTGCTCGATAGCATTAAAATGAACCTATGGTTCCTTCTTTGGAATCATCCAAGGATAACCCTAGATAGTCATACCAAGCCGACTCGAAAGCTTCTGCTTTGCTGCTTGAACCTTCTCCATGTTTATAAGTAAATAGATTACAAAACAGGCGATGAATGTGGAACAGGCTCTTGGGTGGCTTCCTAAGGGGAATGCTGTGACCTTGCCAGAGAGCAGTTTGCTGCTTCCTAAAATACAAGAAACCGGGAGGTTTCAAAAGTACGGAAGGGCATTAGCAGCACCTCTTTCTACAAAGCTGAGGTTGGGATTGAGCTGTACAATATGCCCTTTGCCTTTTGAGAGCTGTTACGTAGTTAGTGTGAGTCCTCACTTACATTCTGGTTTTGTATAGAACCGATTTAACTGTGGGTGTTGTGGTTGTTTATTTTGTTGAGTTTTTTTTTTTGCTGGGTTTTTTGTTTGGTTGGGTTTTTTTTGTCTTTTTCTTCTTCTTGTTGTGTTGTTGTTGTTTTGTTTTGTTTTTTTTTTAGGCTTTGATTACACATGCCAGAAGGTGAAGCCCTATGATCCAGATCTGTGACACATCGTTTCTTTGGGGATACCCTTCTCTTTGTGGGTTTTTCTTCATCTTTTCATTTCGGAACTATGAGGACTAAAGAGCTCGGCCTTTTTTTCTCTTTAAATTTGGCAACACGGAAGAAAGAAGATAAAAGGAGGAATGTCTTTTTGTTTTTCCACTTGTTTGCACTGTGTGCTGATTGAACATTAGTTGCACTAACTGCTGGTTTTAAATTTTGTTTTCTTTGGGCGGGAGGGACAGCAAGGGAAGAAGAGAAACCCTGAAAAGAGAAGAATCTTGATGAACACGAGCTTGTCTGCTATTTCAAATTCTTTAACCATTGACTGAGTGCATTTCAACTTCTCCCTGGTTACTCATCTGTTTTTTAAGCTAAAGAGCTTGTTACTTATTCGTGCAAAGTGCCTTATGCTATGAGACCATTCAGAATATCACCTTTCCGACACAGCCCAAGGAATCAACATCTGGTTTTGGTTTCAGGTCAAAGTTCCCCTCTCTTCCCCTTCTCCTCCTTCCCATGTACTCAAGCCCAGGGCTGGGAGGTGAAATGTATTGGTTATTGGTAATACTTTTTTCTTCGACTTACTTTTTTTTTTTTTTTTTTTTTTTTTTTTCTTTTTATTTTTTTTTTAATTGGAGGAGTTGATATGCATCTGCAGTTCACCCAAACTGTAAATATGTGTATTTAAAATGAAACCAACATAAAATCTGGGCTGATTAGGTGCAGCATCATAGCTCCAGAAGGAAAGAGTAGCCTGTGATCCTTTGCAGGAGCCATAAGAAAAGCCCTGTGCTCTAGCAGAACACTAAAGACTGGTTTCCATGAGTCTTCATCAGTAGTTATAGCACTTGATAGGTAGACTTGTTTCAGAGCCATGGCCCTCTTTCTTCTGGTGCAGTGTGTCCCATAGAAAATCAGATGTGTATATTGTACAAACTTTGTAAATACGATTTTTTTTTTCTGTTTGGGTTCATATATAACTTTTTCTTTTATGATGAAGGTTGCTGAGGTTAAAGGGATTAGACTGATTATGGGAGCAGCTAAAGATGAGAGGGGCTCAGTTTTCTGCAACACTAAACAATGAGAAGTGCTCTGACCTCTGTGAAGTGCAGGCCACCACAAGTGTTCCTTGTCAGGGTGGATTTGCTCTGGTGCTAGCAACAGTCCTGTACCGCTCGTATGGAGGAGATCACTTGTGGGGCTCCAAGGCCTCCAAATCCTTGGGAGATGCTCTTCGATTTCCCCCTTGGAAACTTCAGGAACTTGACAAGCTCTGAAGGAGTCCATGACCTGTGTTCCACCATGGTGTGAGGGAAATTCAGTGGGTGTCGCTGAGCAGTGTATGCGTAAGGTGTGGATTTGGGTTTCAGAGACCATAAAAAACCAATTTACATGCATAAACTGACAGTTCTGGAGCCTTGTGGAATTGATTCACTTCCTGCAGCACTGCGTTTTCTGCCCAGAGTGGCCTCTGTGCAGAACTGTGAGCAGGTAAGGGCAAATCCCTGTTAACGTCAGAAGCTGCAGGAAGCTGCTTGCCATCTATTCTGGTTTGCCATGAGTTGCTGTCTGTCATTTTGCATTGTACATTGCTGAAAAGCGCTTTCTGGTCAAGTAGTGTTGCTTTAAATTGTGCCCCTCCCAACATGCTTGATGTTTGGCCTGATCTACAGGCAAAAGGAGTGAGACAAATCAAAAAATTACTCTTTTTAAAATCCCTTTTGGCCCGTTAACCACCACTGTCAGGAGGCACCTGGATGAATGCAATCCCTGTCGCTCATTTATTGCATATACAGATGCTGCACTCACAACACGCTTGCTTACCTTTGAGGCAGGATTTAATTGTCTTAATTTCTCCCCATTTTGACCCTTTTTTTGAATTGGAGTAAAATTGTTTGGAATCACAAGGTGGACTAGCCATCCGTTTCCTTGATGATCATAAATAGAAGCCAGGTGCCTCCTGACAACAACTTTACAAGATTGAAAGGTTTTTGGTGTTCGGGATGTTTTTCTTCTTTTTGTCAGCAGTGACTCCATAATTGTAGCAAATGCTGCACTAGAGTACAAACTCAAGAGCTTGGTCTCTGTGAGCGACATAGCTTACTGACTGGCAGGTACTAAATGTAAACAATTTTGGGGTGCTTTTTGGGGGTGGGGGGTGGGAGCTTATGGGTGATAACTTCGACCAAAAGTAAAATCTTGCTCCTGTACTGCAGCCAGTTTATGATTTTTCCAGACAGAAGAGGGATAATTTCAATGCAACAAAGACATGAAAATGTAAATAAATTTTGTATCTTACCCAGGGCATGCACGTGCACCAAGAACAGGATAGCGATGTCAAGTCAGATGTGTGTGCTCTGCTTGGATTTGTGGTAGGTTAGCCTGATGCCGTGCATTGATGGTCCCTCTTGAAGCACAGACTTTTGAAAGTATTACTTCAAAATTGGCCTCTCATTGAGGATTGGCACTTACCTAAACTATCGGGGGCACCATTTTTGGGTGGCTTCTTGTCAAGAAGGAAGCAGCCTATTTTTGGTGCTAGTAGGCTATCTCAAACAGATGTGATCTTGCAAATGGAAAGATGCTCCAGAAGACTAGGATAATCCTAGTTTTGTTTTTGTGGGGTGGTTTTTCTTTGTTTGTTTGTTTGTTGGGGTTTTTTGTTTGTTTGTTTCAGTTTTTGTTTGTTGGGGCTTTTGTTTGTTTTTTATTATTTTGGTTTGGGGTTTTCTTGGTTGTTTTGTTCCCTACCCAAGAGTTAGGAGTGTGTATAAATCTTGGCTTCCTGAGATTTCTTGTGAGCTCCAGTTTTTCCTGGTCACCAGCCTTTACAGATGGATTAGTCGGAGCCTTCAGTGATGAGCCCTAGGTCAAATACTTTTCTGACAAAGTTGATGTGAATGAGAACCTGATGTGTTCTGCATTTTTTGTTGTTGTTGGAAGCCTAAAAGTGTCACTCCATGAATCTGTGAAATGGAGCTTCACAGCTGGGTGAGGTGGCTGTGAAGAAGGTGATGGAATCTTCAGCCACTCGAGAGAACCTATAGGCCAGTCTCTGGGTGTCCACTGTCAGGTGGGCACTGCAGCGGCTGGAGGCCTTTTCCCAAAGGGAGGGGGGTGGGTTGGTCTCAAATACGCGTTTCAGTTTCCAGAATGAGATGGGAGCATCTTTCCTTGCCCTCTGTGACTGTTTTTGTGGGTAAGAACAGGGAAGCTCAACATGAATTCATGTTGTTTATAGGGTGGTATCAAATCATCTCATTCTGATCTTCTGTTTATTTTTATTTGGGATGGGGGGGAGGGTGTCTGCTCTAAGGATTTAAAAATGCTTCAAACACTTTTTCCTTTACAAATGACTGATAGGACACAAACCTGAGCAGATAACTGTCTTGCCTCAGTTTCTGTAAAGGAGGTTACAGAGCTGTCATGCCGCATCTCTTGAGCTGCTCGTGTGGTGGTTCTTGCCCTGATGCTGAACTTTGTAGTGCTGCTGGGGCTGACTGGTCGTTGCTTCCTGAGAACAAAGTGAATTTTGTTCCCAGAGATGCTAGCAGTACAGCTGCCGTGGTAGAGGTTGGCCAACTGTAGTCCCTGCAGGGAGTTTTCTGTTTGCTGTGAACTTCTGGTCCATCTTTTTTGAATCACAGTTTATCTTTGTAGTCAACCATAGTACTGGACTAGTAGTGGACCAAAGAGCATGCATCTGAACTTCACGAGAAGGCTTTGGCAGATTATCCTGTAGGCTTTGCTCAGTTCATTGTTGTGTTGCTAAAATGCCTCTGTGTGGAAGCATTGTTAAATTCTACTGTAGACAAGTTAGGGAAGGGGGTGGGGGGAGGGAGGCAGGGATGTGTTTATTAAGATACAGCCTTGCTGTATTTTAACCAGTAATTTTGGGGAAGGGGTGTCAGGAGAAGAAAATAGTCACTGTTCCCTTTATTGAAAGAAACTGGAACTTTTATTTCAAGAAAAGAAATTATTTGCAATTCAAGTTGAGTGTCATAATCCAGTAGACCCCAGACAAGGGGTTGATATTCTTACTGTTAACCAGCAAACAATATGATCTAGTCCTTCGAAACAGTCAAGGGAGGGAGGGGAAAATTGGCTTTCTGTTAAATTGGCAATTGGCAGACTCCAGTGGAGCTCAGATTTTGTTGAGAATGTGTTTTCTCTGGCTTTGTATGTATTGCAGCACTGACTTGTGACGAGCTTCATGAGTTGCGAGTGCAAACAAGATGAATGGTAAAATCCTGATTTTGTTGATGAAACTCAATAAAAGCTCCCTGGAACTCCCATTTGTTCTGTTTTTTTTCTTTTAACGGCTGAGTGAAAAGCATGCTGATGTCCTTATAGAGACTGGCCGGTCTCCGTTGGATGCAACAAGCTTTGGAGAGAAGCCTCAAGAAAAGGAGGCACGTGGTAAATGGAAAGGTGCTCTCCTATGTCCATGAGAGGCATCCTTTTTCTGCGCAGGCCTTCCACGTGGCAGCTGTTCTTCCAGGGTCTAATGCTCCACAGTCTTGTCTCCACTAGACTAGAAGACAGTGTGTGGCATCTGGTTGCAGTGCCAAGTTAGCCTCAACTTTGACAATGAGTTTCTGCAAGGGGCCAGAGGAGCACTGCAGATCCTGCTGGGGCTGTGTCCTCATGTCTTTCATCAAGAGTCAGCCTGAGCTCTGCCTTGCTGGCTGCTAGTGCTGCAGAAGACCTTGTCTGTGCTGTGGTTCTGGTGGTTGGAATGAATGTTTTAAAGATGCCTTAAAAATCACTGGCAAAGGAGTTGGCAAAAGCAGGTTTAATGTGAACGTGTGAAAGCAGGGCGAAGTTCAGTGGCAAGGTTCACTCTGCTGTGGCCTAGACATAGATGTAGTAAAAGCAGACTACACTCAATCTAAACCCAAAATCAACCCAGAATTATCTTCATGGAGGCTAGGGGAGAAGGGGAAAAAGAGGGTAAGTTGAGTCACAAGGTTGAGAGTAGACCCCCTTGCTCAACTGGGGCCTGGACTTGACCAGTGGTTTATGCCTAAAGGTTTAACAGCAAACTTAGCAGCGCTTAATTGATAGCTGAAGTTAAACAATTTAACGAAAGCTTCATCCAGAATTTACCATAATGGTAACTAAGTACTTCAGATAGTAAACAAGGTCTCACTGAGCAGTGCCTGGGGCACCTGAGCGGTAAAAGTGTACAGTTGCAATGAAACAAAGTACTGCGTAAGTACATACATGCTGAACGCATTCTGGTTTGCTGGTGTTGCATTGAAACTGACGTACACTTGTGTCCAAATGTATAGCTTTATTTGTAATATATTTACTATATTGCTTTTGTTGAGCCAAGCAGCTCAATCTGTCACAAATAACACACAAATAATTAGTCAGATCCTGCTGAGCTCACAGCAAGTATCCAGATTTCATTAGTTCTTACCCACATTTAAATGCCAAGCCTTTTTGTATATGCTATTAAGGCCTCGTTGGAGAGAGACAAATTAAAAAGATTATACATTCATTACTGTAATGCGAGAATGTTACTGTTAAGTGACTCATTTAAGATTGTTGGCACCCGTTCTCAGTTTTAAATTCCTAACAGGCTCTGGGGTCTTTTTTCAATACGTATGTTCAAAATTCAATCTTTAAAGTCAAATTTCTTGGCCTTGCGGCTGCCCCGCCCCCGCGCCTCCCGCGCGCGCTCCGCTGCGTGACCCGAGGGGCGGAGACTCAGGTCACGTGAGGGGCGGGCGTGTGGGGTCGGCCCCAATATGGCTGCCTACCTGCAGTGGCGCCGGTTCGTCTTCTTTGACAGAGAGACGGTGAAGGAGCCGTCGGGGCCGGATGGGGTCGGTGCGAAGCCCTTCACGCTGCCCCCGGGCATCGCAGTCTGCGACTCGGGCCGGGGAAGCCTCGTATTCGGAGATATCCTGTGCGGGGTCGGGCGCTGTGGCCTGCGCGGGGTTCGGCCGAGCCGAGGCTGCGTCGCAGGCGAGTCGTGGACGCTTGTCTTGCGCGGGGTGGAGGGTACTCCGGCCTTGGGAATGCGGCAGCTTTCCGTTCTCGGCTGTGCTTTGTTTAAGAAAAAACCAACCCAAACCGCCGCTGGATGTGTTGGTGCTCCGGGGTTGCTCTGCGGGAGTATTTGCTGTAGCTCTACCAGGAGTCAGCGAAAAGCATGGAGATTCTTGTATGACTCGAGGTGTGGGGCTTTTTTTTTTCTTTTTTTCCCTTTATGTGCCTTAACTGTGATCTAAATATGGAAGGTCAGATTTGGTTTTTGCCTCGCTCCCTTCAACTCAGCAGTTTCCAAGCTTACAAGCTAAGGGTGACACATCTGTACCAGCTCAAGCAGCACAGTATCCTGGTTTCTGTTGGTGAGGATGAAGAGGGTATTAATCCTTTGGTAAGTTAAATGACAAAGAGAGGAAAATGCATTTGTAATACGGGTCATAAAGACTATTGTGATGATCTCAGCTGCCCTTTCTTACTTGAGGTAGCTTGTTCATTCCGGGTACCATAACATTTTGATGCCAGGTCGTGGCCTTCTAATACCTCATGTTTTGCTTATGCCAACAACAACGATGTCGTTGTTTGTAGGTGAAAGTCTGGAACCTGGAGAAACGAGATGGTGGTAATCCTCTTTGCACACGAATTTTTCCAGCAATACCAGGTAACAAGCCCACGGTTGTATCCTGCCTAACTGTCCACGAGAATCTTAATTTCATGGCTATAGGTAAGTCAAACTGAACTGTAATAGCTTAAGAAAAATATTACAGTCCTTACTGAGAGCTTAGGACCATGAATAGATAACACAAAAATCAGCATAGAACGTCCTGATGATCTTTCTTCTCACTCAGTTGTTACAGTATTCTCACAGAGATATTGTGTATCTCATGCTATCGGAGAACTCAAGAAGATAAATGCGTAAATTTAGCCTGACTCTAAATTTTACACTAATAACTTTGATACTTGGAAGCACATATTTTTAGTTGATGTCCTCTTTCCCTGCCAGTCGGCTACGTATTTATTGAACTTAGTACTAAATTTAGCTTCTGTTGGTACAGGAAAAAAACATGAGTTTTGTGATACCTAATGTTACAGAGATATTTTTTCAAGCATGTTATAGAAACCTTTTTTCAAAGGAAAAAGCACCTTTCCCTTTTTGGTTTTAACCGTTCCTTCGTAATGGTTCTTGCTTAACTTCTGACAGAATAAGAGCGGTAATGTTATGAGACTACAAGTGCTCTCAGCTGACTTGGTCCCTACACTGAAATCAAAAAGCTTTCCCTGTGTGTCTGGTGGCCTTCAACACTGGAACAACTTACAGGACTGGGGCTGTTGGCAAGCTGTGAAAACCTCATATTTTACTCTCTCTTAAAAAATCTCCCTCTGGTCTTTTTTACAGTGTGTAGTGTGTTTTGAATAAGCAAGGGACTCGAAATTATAGTTACAGTTGCAGTACGGGAAGGCCATTCGTAAAACAGAGTACAGACAGAGTCAAACAAAATTAAACTGCATGTAAAGTTTGTGTGTGGAAAGCAAGTCAGCTCTTGCTGAACAGTGCTATCCTATGTGCAGTTGTGTGACAGCTCTGAACTGTAACAGGAGCAGTGGGGGGTGATTTGGCGAAGATTGAGTTGACGTGAGAACCTGTGGCAATCCCACTGCTTTATACCATGCTGGTGAGCATGGTGTTGTCGCTGACCGGAGCTTCCCTAAATTACGCTGGATAAAATTTCAGGTGTGTTGTATAAGTAATAGTTTAGTCTGTCCGCTTCACCAGGTTTTGCAGATGGAAGCGTTGTACTTACTAAAGGAGACATCACTCGAGATCGGCATAGTAAGACCCAGATCCTACATGAAGGCAGTTACCCGGTTACTGGCCTTGCTTTTCGACAGTCTGGCAAAACAACACATCTGTTTGTGGTGACCACAGAGAACATCCAGGTGAGAAGCTAGTAGAAAAAAATGTGACTCTGACTTGCAAATTCACTTGGCTTCAGAGACTAGTTCAGAGCGATCCCCAAACCCTCGAGTTTCCTCTTTAGTCTTATATGCTTTCAGTGAAAGACTATCCTCACCTGGAGCTGGACACTCACGGTTGTGGATTGCGCTGTTCATCTCTCAGTGACCCCTCCCAGGATCTCCAGTTCATTGTGGCAGGAAATGAATGTGTGTACCTTTATCAACCAGACGAACGTGGCCCCTGCTTTGCCTTCGAGGGACAAAAGCTGATTGTTCACTGGTATCGGGGGTACCTCATCATTGTCTCCAAGGACCGAAAGACTTCCCCAAAGTAGGGCTCCTTGAAACAGATGAGTTTTTTTTGCTCATGCAGCTTCATGCTTTTTCTCTTTTTCCTTCTTCCCCGTGAAGCTTTGCTCTTGGGGGTGTATTGCAACTTTGTCAGATGTTGTTGAGGTTCATCCAGACCCATATATTGATTAGCTTCTATCACAAGAGTAGCACAGTTAAGCGTGCTAAATGAGTGGGATTTTTTTTTGCAGTCCTATGAAGTTCTCAGTGTAACAGGATGATGGAGTTTGTGTATAAATACATGGTGGTGTCCCTCTGGGTCCACTTAGTTTAACTGCCTAAACGAACTGTTTGTCTGGCTTTCTATACATCCCTAGTTTGAACAGGTATCAAGATTTAAAGTTATGTTCTTCTTGTTTTTTAAAACTTTCTTCTGCTCTCCAGGTCAGAATTTGCTGGGAACGAGGCACAGAATTCAGACAAACAAGTCCTGAATATCTATGACTTGTGCAACAAATTTATTGCATACAGCTCAGTCTTCGATGATATAGTGGATGTCTTGGCAGAGTGGGGTTCTCTGTATGTACTGACCAGAGATGGGAAGATCCATGTACTGCAGGAGAAGGATACACAAACCAAACTCGAGGCATGTAAATATGTTTTCTTATTAGTCTCTGCCTTATGTCTGTAAGATTGTACTGGCTCTGCAGACTGAAAACTTGAACCATTCAGGTAAGTGAGTTACATAACAATTGACCTAATAGCTTTTCAGCATAACCAGTGTTGTAAGACAATTGGTGTGTAAAAGCCCAAGCACATGTATGCACTAAGAAGAAGAAGAAGAAACAACTTGTTTCCCAGATGTGTTTGAACTTGTTTTGTGGAGTGTTATTTCTCTCATACTGCTCTTACCATGTATTTAACAGATGCTGTTCAGAAAGAACTTATTCGAAATGGCCATTAACCTGGCCAAGAGCCACCACTTGGACAGCGATGGTTTGTCAGAGATTTTCCGGCAGTATGGCGATCATCTCTATAACAAGGGAAACCACGATGGAGCCATCCAGCAGTATATCCGGTAGGTGGGGGTCCTGTGGAGCTGTGATGCTCTAGTACAGATAGGAGCAACTTAGGCCTTGATTTCTGTTTCAGCCCAGGAATAAAAGCAGTCCAAAACAAAAAAAAACTATGACTTGAGGTGAAAATTCTGCCTGTACAGAGAAAGATGTCAGTGAGACTAGAAGTCTTTGAACAAATTTCTTGAAAATTGCTCTTTACACCTTAGGATAAAGTTCTTCTCTTTGATCATATTTTAACATGAAAAATGTAGACCCATTGGGATGGAGTGGGGCCTGGTGACACCATTGCAAAGAAGGGATCACTCTGTGCAAGACAGATGATGCAATTTGACTATGTATGGCAGTCTTCTTGGAAAGTACTCAAACCAGTTCAATGTCAGTTTTAAAACATCTTGGGTTTTTTAAAACTGAAACTCAGAGCAGCCTTGTTTTGAGGCTTACTGAAAACGTCATGTTCAATTTTTAAAATGCCACAAAGCGTTAACGTTATTGTGGAGCTGAGGCTCCGGAGTCCCTGACATCTAGTGAGAGTCAGCACGTCTTTTTACCTTTGACTTGCTTTAACTGTCACAGTAACTGTGGCTAAACTGCTCTGTGTGGGCATAAGCATTTAAAGCTGACTTTAAGTTATGTGACTGAAATGAAGGAAAATGTAGCTTTTGTTCCTCTTTTTTTTGGCTTCCCAGTTTGTTGTGCTCAGAGCCTAGTCTGTCTTCTCACTGCCACCTTTAAAGGAAGATTAACTCCCTGTATGCTGTCATGGTCGTCCCAATCGAGGCCTTTGTATCAGTGTATGTGCGGATGGGTGGTCTTACACCGTAACTAGTTGTTGCTTCTGATGCGTAGCTGAGCGATCCCAAGAGGGTTAGTGCCTGCTGAAGTTAAGGTTTCTCTGTGTGCTGTTGTTAATTTCTCCATTTATTTTGACTGCATGAGTATACAATATCTTGTAACATGACTCTTCCCCTCACAGAACTATAGGGAAGCTAGAACCATCTTATGTTATTCGGAAATTCCTGGATGCTCAGCGTATCCACAACCTCACTGCTTATCTACAGATGCTCCATCTGCAGTCCCTGGCCAATGCAGATCATACTACACTTCTGCTGAATTGCTATACCAAACTCAAAGACAGCTCCAAACTGGAAGAATTCATTAAGGTATTGGGGGGAGGTGGAATCATGCTACACTCTTATGTTATCATAATAATTAAAAAGAGGTAGTGGTGACATTGTAAATTCCCTCCTGTAGGACTATTAAGAAAGAGAATAATGAATTTACCACCCAGTACCTTGGTCTTTGCTCCTTTATTTCCAAACTCTCGCTTACATTCTCAAGTTTGGTTGGTTTGCCATCTGGGTCTGGAGTGTGCTTGCTTCTGCCAGTGCAACTGGCAAGCAAATGAGAGGTGGTTAGACTCCTTCCTTTCTGCACGGGTGATTTTTCCCTTGCATGAGAGGTACCAAGTTGTCCCTTCTCATGCTTTCCTCCTCTTACATAAATGATTACTGCTTCTGGACTGGTAGAATTTTTCTGAGGGACCATCCTTCTGCTTTTGTTCTCGGAGACAAGTGAGAGTGAGGTCCACTTTGATGTGGAAACGGCTATCAAGGTGCTTCGGCAAGCTGGTTACTACTCCCACGCCGTGTACCTGGCAGAGAAGCATGAGCATCATGAATGGTACCTCAAAATCCAGCTAGAGGACATCAAGGTGAGGAGACATAACTGCACGTGTGTTCTTATTGGGGAGACTATGGATTCTCTAGCCTCCTCTTTAGTGAGAATACCATTTCACTGACCTCTTTGCTGAGGATAGCGTGCTGATGAGAGCACCGGCAGCAACAATACTCGTTGGTGTGTTGCCTTTCTGCTTTTGGCTTGTGTGTTAGACTAGGTGTGGCAATCACAAGGTCTTGTTTTCTTTCAGATGTGGCTTTTTACAGTGCCCTTTAAGAGGAGGGAGGGTGGTTAGTTGGGGATTTATCTAAACGTTTACCCCAGGCTACATCCAGTCTGTCTCCCTGAGGAGAAGATTGAGCAGGAATAGTGAACTAGGTGATAATTCAAAGTAAACAGTATCTATGGGATACTCACAGCATGTCTTCAATGCTTTCTGTCCTAACCTCAAAGTGGAGAGCAGAGGCCAATGTCCTGTGATTGTTTTGTTGTCTCTCTCCACAGAACTACCAAGAGGCTTTGCACTACATTGGAAAATTGCCCTTTGAACAGGCAGAGAGTAACATGAAGCGGTATGGTAAAATCCTAATGCACCATGTCCCTAATGAGACCACTGAATTGCTGAAGATCCTTTGCACTGATTACCGGCCCTCAGGAGGTAATGAAGGCCCTGGGATGCTGGAAGGAAAAAAGGTATGGTTTGTGTTGGCTGCGAGTTGTTGCTCTCCAGTAGTAACTTTGCAGCGAGTGCTTCTGCATGCCTTGTGTTGCCAGCCTGATGTTTTAGTTATAATGAGAATTATACCTAAATATACTCTGCTCAGGTGAGACCCCACCTGGAGTACTGTGTCTAGCTCTGTAACCCTTAGCACTGAAAAGACATGGACCTTTTGGAGTGGGTCCAGAGGAGGGCTACAAAAATGATCAGAGGGATAGAACACACCTGCTCTGAAGAAGGGCTGAGTGAGCTGGGGTTGCTCAGTCTGGAAAAGGGAAGCCTTCAGGGAGACCTCATTGCAGCCTTTCAGTACTCAAAAGAGTTTTATAAGAAAGATGAGGACAAACTTTTTTACAGGGCCTGTTGTGATGGTACAAGAGGTAATGGTTTTAAAGTAAAAGAGGGCAGATTTAGACTAGATAGAAGGAAGGAACTTCTTATAATGAGGGTGGTGAAACACTGAACCAGGCTGCCCAGAGAAGTGGTAGATGGCCCCATCCCTGGAAACAAATACTCAAGTCAGGTTGGATGAGGACCTGAGCAACCTGATCGAATTGAAGATGTCCCAGCTCGTTGCAGGGGTGTTGGACTGGATGACCTTTAAAGTTCCCTTCCAACCCAAACTATTCAATGATTCTATGAGAAGCTCCATCCTGGTGTACTGGTAGTCCTAGAGACAGGGGACTTCTTAAAGCTATTGCTCAGGATTGATCCTTGATGTAGTCGACATCCTGTACTGTGCTGTGTCTGTCCTGTCTGAGACTCTGGAAATGAACATTCCTCATGGCAGGGAGGAAGCACTAGTATGGTTTAGACTGATGTGGGTGCTTATCTTTTTCTGACTGCTTTACAGGCTAATTCAGAGGAGTTCATCCCAGTCTTTGCAAACAACTCCCGAGAACTGAAAGCTTTTCTGGAGCACATGACTGAGGTGCAGGCTGACTCTCCACAGGGTGTATATGACACTTTACTGGAACTTCGATTGCAGAACTGGGCACATGAACAAGATGAGCAGGTTTGAGTTCCTCCAGTATTGTGTTTTGAGGGAGAGATTTGTTGTCTGTGAGTAATACTTGCATTCCTGCAATGCCCTTTCCAGATGGGCATTGACAACATGAGGCAGTACATATGCCGTGCTGGACAAACAGCACAGAAATGGGAAAGCAGCCTAGCAGCTGGGGGAATATTCTTTTCAGGATGGCTGAGCTTGTTTTGTTTGAATCTCATCTAAGGACAGATTGCAGACAATACAGCCTCTGTGAGCAGATGCCTTGCCCACGGAAGTATCTCTACTTGCTTGCCTAGATCTGTAAGGATGTTGGCTGTTTGGGCAAAGAAAATCACGTCCTGTTTGCTTAAAAGGGTTAAAGAACAAGTACCAAAACTGACCTCTGTGAAAGAGCTGCAAATTGTCAGGTCTTAGTGCAAAATAGTGTGTATGTGGGTGTGCCTGTGTTCCTCTTCTTGACCTCTCCCCCTTCTTTGTAGATCAGGGAGAAGTTGCACAATGAAGCCCTCACCCTCCTGAAGAGCGGAAGGTTCAAAACAGTCTTTGATAAGGCCTTGGTCTTATGTCAGATGCACAGTTTCAAGGATGGTGTTCTGTACCTCTATGAGCAGGGCAAACTGTGAGTGTTACTCTTGTCTTTAGAGTCCTGTCCTTCCCCTCTTGCCCCCACTGGAGGAATTTCTGAGCCATAAATGACTGTACCATCAATGGTAGTGACCTCTTTAGTGTCTCAAGATGGGAACAGTAGATGATTGCTCCGCGGAAATACCTCACTGTTAAAGCAAGGCCGTTATATAGAGTGAAAAAAAGACTTGTCTTTGACTTCTGTGTGAGTCTGGGGATTGCATGGCTGGGTGAAAACCTGAGGTCCCTGTAACAACTCAAAGGGCGAGATGGATTGTTGCAGCTGATGAGTCTTTCTCTCATAGTTTCCAACAGATCATGCACTACCACATGCAGAATGAGCAGTACAAGAAGGTGATCGAGGTGTGTGAGTTGTATGGAGACCAAGAGGCTTGTCTCTGGGAACAGGCTCTTGGCTACTTTGCGCGGAAGGAGGAGAACTGCAAAGAGTATATTGCTGCAGTGCTGAAACACATCGAGAACAAGAATCTTATGCCTCCGCTGCTTGGTAATGACATGTGACACCCAACCCCCAGCCTCCCCTGCAATAAAACCCCAACCCAAGCAAAAACCAGGAAAACAAACCACAAAAGACTCCAACCCAGACTAGTTTGTAGTGCTTTCTGTAGATCAGACATTAGAGAGAAGAATCAATGAAATTGGAGCCTACCATTTGATGAAGTAATAACCTGCTCTACAGGGAAAAGCAATGCCAGTCACAGCTCCCTAGTTAGGAAAAAAGATCTGTGGTATCAGTGAGATGTCTGGTACATGATTTTTGTTCTGTCAGTGTGGGGCAGTGAAGGGCTTGCTGAAACTCCTGTTGTGCCTTGGTGGAGAACTAGAATCCAATCCACTACTAGATCCTTCCTTTGTCCCTTTTGGTCTGAGCTATCTGGACATGCTCCCAGTCTCCCATTTCTGGAAGAGGTCAAACTGAAAGAGAATCTTTAGGTGAGCTCTTCCGATTCCATGAGAATGCCAACTGTCTTTGCCTGTGTCTTGGGGTGACTTACAGCCTGTAAGTGGCCTTTCCCAGGAAAGCAGTCTGCCCTGGCAGTACAAGCATAGCTGCAGTTTTTGTGCTTGTGTTTAAACTAACATCTCAGTTGCTCTCAGTTGTGCAGACGCTGGCTCATAACTCCACAGCCACCCTGTCTGTGATTAAGGATTATCTTGTCAACAAGCTGCAGAAGCAAAGCCGCCAGATAGAGCAGGATGAGCAGAGAATTCAGAAATATCGAGAAGAAACTATGAGGATCCGCCTGGAAATTGAAGAGCTAAAAGCAAGGTGCAGGACTGTGTGCTGTCTTGTCTAGTCCTATACAAAGAGAGGACTGCTGTTTTCTTTTAGTAAAGTAAAGTGTAGTTTGTCTTTCTCACGCTTCTCCATCTTGTCACTCTCTCAGTCCCAAGATTTTTCAGAAGACCAAGTGTAGCATTTGCACCAGTGCATTGGAGCTGCCTTCAGTCCACTTTCTGTGCGGTCATTCCTTTCACCAGCACTGCTTTGAAAGCTACTCTGAGAGTGATTCGGAATGTCCTACTTGCATGCCGGAAAATCGCAAAGTGATGGACATGATCCGAGCCCAGGAGCAGAAGAGAGATCTGCACGACCAGTTTCAGCATCAGGTAGGGTAACGTTACCTATCTTACCAAGTTGAAATAAATAGAGTTTAGATTCATTTACAGACCTGTGGAGGCTGGTAAAGACAGGCAAGGCTTGAAAGTATTTTATAAACAAGGTTATGTTAACTGAATAATGAGGCATTAGACTCTAGGGTGACTGCATTGCATAAAGGGCATGAAGAGTCATTGTTGCTCTGCAAAGGTGAAAGAGAGAATCTATTCTCACCTGACCCTCAGATGGGTCGAGACCTACCGGTCAGTGTGACAGCTGGTCAACAAGTTGTATAGAACAAATTACGGAGAAAAGGAAAAGAACAGTGTGAATCGGAATGGGGACAGCACCAAAATGTTGCACCTACCTTGTGTTCCCCAAGGATGAAGTGATGAGTGTGAGTATGGGACATCAGCTGGAAAATGTTAACATATGTGGAAACTAGAGCAGTTGAGGCACTCACTTTCCTGCTTAATTCAGTTGGTCATTACCTCCTTGGTGCACGGCTCAAATGTGAGGTTGAAACAGGAGCTGGAATGGCCAGTGTCAGAAAATCTAGCAGGTTCTTCTGCTACACCCAGCCCCTGCATGGCAAAGAGCCAGGGACTGGTATGGGCTGCCCTGTCCCCTGAGACAGAAGCTTATAACTGCAGGGGGAGAAAGGAAGGGGGCTAGAGGCAAGAGGCTCCGGAGGCTTTTGCTGATGCTGCCGTTTTGTGTCTGGCAGCTCAAGTGTTCAA
This sequence comes from Rhagologus leucostigma, assembly GCA_013397725.1. Lineage (NCBI taxonomy): Eukaryota > Metazoa > Chordata > Aves > Passeriformes > Rhagologus > Rhagologus leucostigma. The sequence goes on along the minus strand of VZTD01001038.1, from coordinate 45,304 downwards.
ACGATGGCTTCTCAGTCGTTGCTGACTACTTTGGTCGCGGCGTCTTCAATAAGCTCACCCTGATCACGGACTTGCCCTCGGGAAAGACGGCTACGACGATCGAGGCTGGCCTGCAGCGGGAGCTGCTCATCCACACCAAGCGCAGTACCTGACCCCAGGCCCTGTCCACACGTCCTCTCGTGTTGTACGGGGTCCCACGCTGCGTTCTCGGCCACCTGTATTTGGCTTCACCCCTTGGTCCCCAATAAACCAGACTGGCCGGGCAGTGCCGCACCCCGGCCCTCAATTGACCGACCCGGTCGGCCAGTGCTCTGGGAGCGCGGGGCCTCTGGAGCGGGCGGGGGCGGGGCTCCTGGGGGCGGAGCGGCGGGCGGAGCTTTTCCAGCGCCGCGGCTGGTGCGGGCGCGCCGAGGGCGCCGGTCACGTGGTCAGGGCGGCCGGGGCTAGGCTGCCGGTCACGTGGTNGGTCCGCGTGGGCACCCGCCGGAGCCAGGTAGGCAGCGGCAGGGCCAGGGCGCGAGGAGTGCTCCCGCCCCGGCACCCGGTTCGTCCCGGCCAGCGCAGGGTCTGCATGCTTCTCGGGGCTGAGGAATGGGCTGAGCTTCCTAAGTTCGCGCGTTTCGACTCCTGCCTTGGAACTCCGGGAAGAAGTTTGGAAAGCGCTTCCTTCGGAACCTAGGGGACGGTCAGCTCTGTTAGCGCCGCCGCGGTGCAGGGGCCGAGGGCGACGGCGCGGGTCTCTCCCGGATCTGGCTGGGACTGTGCAACTTGCAAAGTCTGTGCAGCTCTTGTAGGGAAAACCCGCCAACGACTGATGGTTGCAGCCCGCTCAAAGGCCAGGGAAGGGACATAGACAGAGATAGAGGAGGTATCTCTTGCCAACGGGCTACAGCAGGGAGGAGCAGCCTCGCAGAGGGAGATAAGCGTCCCTCAGGCCTTTGCGCTGAGATAATCTCGTTCGTTTTGGTAGCACGTTCTAGGAAGAATTCTGTGCTGTCACGAAGGCATTTTATGTAGACACCAGGACGAGGGAGATAGCCGTGCATGTATGCTACCTCATGTAATAACCTGAGGCTTTTGGGGCACTTTACAAAGGGAGGCAGCTACTTACATTCATTGTATTTGTAGGGAACTGCAGTCCTGAGAACTACGTTAATTACCCAAGGGTCCTGAGCCCTTCGGTGGGAGACAAGCTGAAACTCATCTGTAGTTGCTTGAGTCTGCTGCTGCTTGCATGTGCGGAAAGATGATATGCTAGTGATTGTATTTCACTTGCTTCTGGTTTTCTTACGCAGTAGAATGTTCTTTGTGCAGTTTACTGCTTTGAGATTTGTTTCTTGCTGTACACGATGATGTAAGCTGTTACTTCTGTGTGTGCGTGCATTTGTAGAACCGCTAACTAGGTCTTTGTTCTTACAGAGGATAAGTAACTTGTAGTTGACACTAACTGTGGATTTTTCCACCAGCTCAGTGAAATCCTACTGGCTTCTCCCAAAGCTTGCAGTATTGGTAAAATTCATACTCTTAGAGAAAGCAGGAGGCTTTAACCCTAACCCTAGCCCAGTGTGCAATATGACTTGTTCTTTCATCACTGAGCAACAGAATAATGGTTTTGCTTACTTCTCTACCCACTTGCTGATGAGCGGTCCTCATTCAGCAGTTGTGTTCCACGTATGTGAAACCATACATGTTTGAAGCATGAGAATCATCATCTGTAGGCTTCTATTGTAGTTATTCTTCCTAACTGATAAACTCACTGCAGTGTTTCATCAGTGGTTGCATCACAGCAGCGCTGGACATGGGGAGACGTTGTTGTGGCACTTTAGTCAATAAAAGAAGTTCTTCAGTGAAGTGCTCTGGTCATGATAGGAGTTCACACAGTTCAAGGAGTTTGTATCTATCAGTGATTTTACTTGAGGCAACCTATTTCTAATGCTTTTGATTTAGAGAGAATGTACTGCTCATGCGTGCCTGGCTGTCGAAGAATGGCAAAGCCTCCTTAGCTACTGTATGGACAATGTGCTCTTTCTTTAGGACTTTGTTTTCTGCTTCCTTGTAGCTGGCCCGGATTCAGACCGATAGTGTAGTTATGATGCTCCGTGAGCTATACCCTGACCTCCGCTTTGAGATTGGTAAGTTTTTTTTTGGATGTTGCCCTGCGGTAGATGGCAGCAGGAGCCAGTGGGTTATCTTTGTGTGACGTCAGGAGGAGGAGGTCTGTCTAAGTTTAGAGTGCCATCAGAATTCAGTTCAGTTGTGTGGCTGAGCAACTGCTGCTGCTGGTTTCTTCTAGGGGAGAAAGGTGGATTTCATAAGCTTTAAGATTTCATAAGCATTAAAGATTTAGGTGCTGAGTATGCGACGGAGATGGTGTTGTGTTGCTCCATTTGCAAACCTGGTGTTGTTCTGGCTGCACCCCACTGAGCGTTTAGGGGCATTTTCTGGTCAGGGGCTCAAGGCTTTCAACAGGAATAACGGAAGCTCAGCCTTGCGCTGAAGAGAACTGCTTTATGTGTGTTCATTGGCACTCCAGAGACAGACTGTGGCAGTTTCCGTTGGGTCAGCGCTTCCCCAAACCTGCTCTCTTTCCCCTTGCTTTGTTTTTGAGGACAGCAAAAGAAGTCTCAATTTCACTTGTCTTGAGTGCAATGTATTTCTAGAGGTGAGCTGCTCTTGTATTGAGCTTGAGTCAGTGTTCACACAGTAGTGTGTGACTGCTCATGGCATTTTGCATAGATATTTTCAGCCTAAGCCCAGTGCTTTTATCAAGCCTCATGTTTTACCTGTACTGTCTCTGAGCAGTGGCCATGTCAACAACTGGGGACAAGATCTTGGATACAGCACTTTCCAAGGTAAAGGATCTGTTCTTCCTTTATTCAAGAGCTAATTGTATTTGTTATATTGGCTGATGCTTCTTTTGTGATTCATGTCCTTCCATTTATGTGTAGATTGGAGAGAAGAGCCTCTTCACCAAAGAGTTGGAAAATGCACTTGAAAGAAATGAGTAAGAGCTTATTGTTTTGTCTTTCTCCTTGGCCTATGGTGCTCTTTGGATGTATTTGGCTTGCTGCATAGGTTATCTGCTTTCCTTCAGTTCTGGTACCTCTCAGGCTAAAAAAAGTAATCCTTTGATAAGTCACTGTCTTTTTTTTTCCCCCTTTTTTCTCTCTACCCTGGGCTTAGGCCATGTATTTTGAAGTGGAGTTGTTGCGTCACTTGGTCTGCCCCAGTTGGGTTTTCTTCTGTGATTCGTGTATTATGTGCTGTAATACACAGGGAGGATGTAATTTCATATGATTCCTGCTTATGAATATATTTTTTTAAAAATACTTTGCTTGTTGGTGGTAATGTATTGCAAAACAGATTTATTGTTATCACGTTAACATTTATAAATATATGCAAGCTAAATGTGCAGGAGAATTTGGCGTGGGAAAATTATGCGGTGTTCTGTGCAACTTCTCTCTACAAAAAACCTTGGTTCAGGTGCCTGAGCAGAGAGAGATTAGTGCTGGTTTCGTGGGTTTGAGGTGTTGGGAGATCTTTGTTGTTATTTAATCTCTCTTACTTTCCAGTATTCTAAGGAGGGTTTCAGTGGTGCCTTAGTTAAAGTACGTTTAAAAACAAAGGTATTCTTCTGCATCTCTGCCACATAGTTGCATCATACTGCATTTTCAGTGAAGTTGGTGAAAAAATATTGGAGACTCAAGTGTTTACAATTATGCTCGATTCCTGTGTGACAAAGCAGGTAGCCTGTAGTTTGGCTCGCTGTTACTTTAAGTTTGAAGCATAATACCAACCCACATACTGATGCATTTTGGTGTGGTGAGTCTCTCTGTGTGAACATCTCCAGCATCTTCCCCCCATTCAATTTGATTGTTTGTTAAGTGCCTTTCGTCTTTGGGTAAAGGGAGAGAAGAGAGACAGAGAAAGGCGAAGTAGCTTTTGTGGAGTAACACAAAAAAACTCTATAGTAATCCTGGCTATGAAATCCTGAAATTCTACTCTCTTCTCCAAATTAATTCCCAGAATAGGTTCAAACTTTTCTGTAGGTGACCCGCAGGCCTCTGGTAGATCACGACATGAGCTCAACCATCTGTTCTCTGATTACTATCCTCTAATTTTTAGAGTTGACCTTGTGGTTCACTCCTTGAAGGACCTGCCAACTTCTCTTCCTCCTGGTTTTACCATCGGCGCTGTCTGCAAGTAAGTGTGGACACGAGGCTTGGTTCTCTGAGGGTCTTGCATTTTATAGTGTTGGTAAAGGAGAGCAAAGGCAGCGTAGGTCCTTTTAGGTGTTCAAAGTTTCCTGTGATTAATCTCTAAAACAGTGGAAGCTCTACTGGAACACTAGAGCTGCCCTAGTGTTCCATAGCTAGCAGATGTGCTGGAAATCCTTGCTCTTACAGTGATGATGGAGTGTTTTGGTGCCAGAGGCAGTTCTTCCAGGAAATGTTAGCAGAACTGTTGAGCTTAAAAGCCTTGCTTTAAATGATGTGTCAGGCATTCTGCACTTGTGTTATTTTGCAGAAGGGAAAACCCACTTGACGCTGTTGTCTTTCATCCCAAAAACTGCGGGAAAACACTGAGCCTCCTTCCTGAAAAGAGGTGAGTGGGAGAAGAAGGGGAAGACAGGTGTAAAAACAGAAGGGGTCAGTTGGTTGATACTTTCAGGTCAGTCAGCTCCTTGCTTTATCCTGTAGTGGTTTTACACTGCCTTTTGTGAGCATTCCACAGACATTAACCTGGACCCACTTGCTGGAAAGAGTAACGCTGTCTCACGGGAGTGCTGCACGCTGAGTGAGGTTCATCTTTCAAGCCACTCTTGAGTGGCAATGCTTTCTCAAGTTAGAACCTTTCTTGCCACGATCTCTCGAGTGAATTCCTCCTCCTCTGTATTATGCCTACTGCTGGGGAATGCATACAATGCAGACAGGGTGTCTGGTGCAGGATTTTGGCTTTCGTGGACCTGAACTATGCTTTTGTTCTCACTCAGCCAGTTCTGATTTCCTCCTTGTTTTTTTGGCATTACTTTCTTGTGGTTTCTCCATTTTTAATTACCTGTCTTTTCATAGAGGTTATTGGAATCTTTTGTCTGAGATGGGTGAGTGAAATTACTGAGATTAACGTAGCTATTAGAAAGTACTTTTTTATATATTAAAGTGAAAGAAATAAACTAGCTCTGACACAAAGACTTGAGCTTCTGTGCATCTGGATGGCAGGAAAATCAGGTCTGGTGTAGGTTTCAGGTTACCAAGAGGAGGAAGCAGAAGGGCACGTACTGATTTCTTCAGTCTCATGACCAGTGACAGGACTCAAGGAAACTGCATGAAGCTGAATCAGGGGAGGTTTAGGTTGGATATCAGGAAAAGGTTCATCACCCAGAGAGTGGTTCAGCACTGGAACAGGCTCCCAAGGGAAGTGGTCACAGCACCAAGCCTACCAGAGCTCAAGGAGTGCTTGGACAATGCTCTCAGGCACATGGTAGGATTCCTGGGGTGTCCTGCACACGGCCAGGAGTTGGAACTCGATGATCCTGATGAGTCCCTTCCAGATTAGCATACAATATGATTCTATGACAAGAAGTGAACAGCATATATCTCGAGAAAGGAAATGCTCACTGCCCAGACTCGCAGTTTTCTGTGGTTTCCAGTGATATACTCAAAGGTCTTCTGCTTACTGTATTTCTGTCTTTGATGAAGTTCCTCCATTTTAGTCACTTCATCACTGAGTTGTCTGGCTTTTTGTCTTGGGGTGATTTTATGATGATGCTTTTTTCCATCTGCTTTACGCCCAGAAAACAGTTGCTGTAGCTTTAAGATGGCCTCGGGGGATGGGGCGCGGAGCCTTGGGCTCCTGCACGGGCCCTGTTCAATCTCTCTTCTCTCCAGGTACTCACAACAGCATGGACTGGGACGCTACATTGTTCCTTTTGTTGGATTGGTATTTTGCTAGCGTGAAGCAAAAAGTTTTTTTCCCGCCTCCCTTCCCCTAGCTTGGAGGCTGTACCGGGAATCCTTTTGGCGGTTGTTTTTGGTGGTGGTAGTGGTTTTTTGGGGTTTTTTTTGTTGTTGTTGTTGTTGTGTGTGGTTTTTTGTGTTTTTTTTTTTTTTTTTTTTTTTTTTTTTGTTTGTTTTTTTTTTTTTTTTTTTTTTTTTTTTTTTTTTTTTTTTTTTTTTTTTTTTTTTTGGTGGGGTTTTTATTTGTTTGTTTTTTTTCATTGAACCGTTTCGGCTTGGCTTGTTTTTTTTCTTTTCGGCCTGTCCGGGAAGCCGGCGGGACCGCCCCGAACCCAAGACCTCGGAAGAGCTGCACTGTCAGGAGAAAAGGACATTATTAAAATCCACCAACTTCAGCTGCTGCAAGGAGAAGACCCACGCCAGAAATCCAGCAGGCTCCCAGCTGCTGTGAGCTCTTTCCTCCTCCCGCCCCCCCAGAGACAAAAGAAGGGCAGTCGCTATCTTTGCCTCTCGGCCAGGCGGCGAGGGGGCGGGAGTGTAAGGTTCAAATTTTTTCTTTTTTTTCCTTTCTTTCCCTTTTAGAGGAAAGGCTTATTCCAGGGTGCTTTCTCCTGAAATTTGTCTCCAAAACCGAGACACTTTGTCTGGTTCATTTTGGTGCAGCCGAGTATTTTTTCTGTCATAAATGTTGTCTTTCAATGAGGTTTCATCAGTCCTTGACAGTGGCTAGGGACTGCTCTTCAGAAGCATATCCTGTAAACTGGCTCCTTGGGAATTGCTTCAGACACGCTTTATGCTGAACTTCTCAGAGGGGTTTTCTTTCTTATAAGGAGATACAAATCGTTGACCGGTTTTTAGATCTTCATTTCAATTTAAAAAAAAAAGTTGCCATTTGTTTCCCTGAGACTTCTGTCATATATCTGGCTGGAGGTGATTGTTAGGAGTGTGCTGGATTTCAGTGATTATATTTTTCCCTGCAGTGTAATTGGAACCAGTTCACTTCGGAGAGCCGCTCAGCTCAAGAAGAAGTTCCCTCATTTAGAGTTCAGGGATATTGTATCCTTTCCTGGCAAGCTGGCTAAAGCTTTCCTGGGAGCTGGCTAAAGGTGCAAACAGGAAAGTACAACTTTGTGTAAAATCTAGATTCAAGGCTGTTTGTACCACCTGACAAGAACAAACTGCTTCCTCAAAGGCTGCTCTCCGCTACCCTGTTCTGAGGGGGATGCACTGTAGCCATCCTGTCCTCTGCTTTCTCGTGAGGCTGTGGAGAAGCGGCCCACCTTGATCTAGCTGGGGTTCAGCGTACAGATGAATTGTATGTTATGCAGTGTTTGAAAAACTGCATGACGGTGCCTCCCATGTGTTTGTCACGGGCGTGTGACCAAATGTTGCTGGGTTTCCAGTAACCCTGGGTGCGGTTTGGACCACTAGTTCTGATCGGGGTGGCTGAACTACTGAGAAAAGGCATTGTTACTTCGGTCGTAGGAGCAGAGTCCTTTGCAGTGCAGAAGGAGTTTTGGGTGCCAATAGTGTACTTAAATGGCATGCATATCTTTGTAGACGCAGCACTTGAATTAATATTCCATAATACCTGGCAAAATTCTATTTTAAGAAACAATTGTCCATATTTAACACTTCTTTCAGGATGGTACTGACATTCTCATTTGGAGACTGTTGGATTCTGTACAGTCTGTAAGGACTCAAGTGGTTGTAGGACTGTTTGCCTGCTGTTTCTATGCTTGCTTAATAACTTCTACAGAGAGGAAACTTAAATACCCGTTTAAAGAAGCTAGATGAGAAGGAAGACTTCAGTGCCATTGTCCTGGCTGCTGCTGGGCTGAAGAGAATGGGCTGGGAAAATCGCATTGGCCAGGTGAGGGGCAGCAAAGCCGAAAATACCATTCGCTGCGGAACTATCAACTCTTTGCTGTTCAGACCTTGTGGCTGTCCTGTCCAATATAAGCATGCAGTCTGCTGACTCCATTGCCATGTTAGCTTTTATTTGAGGCACTTCAGGAAGGAGTGGTTGGGTTTTTTGGTTGGCTGCTTTTTTTCTTCATACAGAAATTTTTATGTTCAGCTTTCCATGGTTCAGTAACAGTTTGTAATCTGATGAGCACAGCACTTGCGTCTAGCAACGCAGCAGTGTGCAAGACTGAGATCTTAGTGATTAGCTAATTCACAAAGTGTTACGCTCCAGTTGATAGAAAGTGCATTATCTCACTTCAGTGGTTGAAACACTGAGGCATGGGAAGGGAGAGGTGATATTTCTTCGGTCTGACATGAAATCAGTTGTTATTAGAGACGGGAATCTGGCTCTTGTTTCCTGTATTCTCAACAGTGCAACTTGAGTTAACTCTTGATTTTACTTTCTTCCAGCTCCTAGGCCCTGAAGATTGTCTGTATGCTGTTGGACAGGTACTTCACAACTTTTGTTCCTTAAGCCATGCTTAAAGGGCACTGAAAGCCAGCGGCGGTACGATACATCTGAGTAGTTAACTCTGCTGAAGACTTCTCATGTCTTGGTTACCAGAAAAGTACTTAGATCTCTTTTTGTCGGCTGTTACACTGTTTTAGGCATAGCTTGTTAGAAGAATGGGAGTCTGCTCTCCTACCCAGTGTGGTAGGGGCTGATTTCTATCAGTAGCAGAAGAACAGTAAATGGGAAAGGTAATGCGTGCACAGCTGCAGTGGGGCAACACGGCAGACACGGGGCAGATTCTGTCAGGGTCGGTATTACGCTGCACCAGGATAGCTGTGCAAAGCCACTGCCGTATCTTTGCTCTGTGATGCTCTCTTCTTTGTGCACAGTGTCCTGACTCCTGCAGGGTGGAGCTGAGACACCTGTCTCGGAGCACATTCTTAGTGCTCCTGTTTTTAGGTGGGCAATCTGTTCCAGTCCACGCTGGCTGCATGGCTGAGTTTATGCAGGATTATCCTGCTAGTGTCAAACTTACTAAACCAGAGCTGGTGATCTGTTAGTGTTTGCAAGTGACGAATCTGCGCATTCAGTCTGAAAAAGTGATTTTGATCATGCATTTATCAGGTACCGTGCAGAGTTCTAGAATGGTTTGAGGTGGCAGCATGATCTTTAACACTTGGGTTGAATAAGTCCTGATCTTCTGTTTATAGCAGCTACTGTAGGATGACTCTGCAGCCAGTGGAGTGTATTGTAATTCATTTCTGTAAAAATCGCTCCGTTAGTGAAAAGGGTCTGAGCCTCTGAGTTCTGTTTCATGATCAGTGCTGAGTGCACATGCGGGTGCATGAAGTTGAAGAATTACTGTATTTTGTTGTGTATTTCTTCTTCTAGGGTGCCTTAGCAGTGGAAGTTCGTGCCAAAGACCAAGAGATACTGAGTATGGTATCTGCCCTGCATGATGCAGACACCGTGTTGTGCTGCATTGCTGAGAGAGCCTTTATGAAGCGTTTGGTAGGTCTGGCATCCTTGCTCTGCCTGCAGCAGTAAATACTGATCTGCTAGTTGACTTGATGCCATAGTATGGGAAATCTGTTACATTTCTCTAAAACTGCAAAGGAGAGCACTTCTGAATAGAAAAGGGCCTGAAGAGTGATGGGGCAGGGTTGTGTGCAGCCTAGACTTTTCAGGGGCCTCTGCTTTGAATGTGCTGGGTAGGAGCCTCAGTGTCAGCTGCTTTGTGTTTTAGGAGGGTGGATGTAGCGTCCCTGTTGCTGTCAACACCCTGCTGAAGGATGGCCAGGTGAGGAGTACTTCGTATTTTTCATGGATTATTTTTGAAAGCCTATTCCAAGGGTGTGCATGTTCCCTAATATTTTCCTGAAGATAATTTCAGCAGGTATCTTTATAGCCAGTTAGGGCAGATAGTCTCCTGCCTTGACCCTCCTGTGTTTGTGTCCAAAGCAGGAGTACAAGAGTGGGTCTGGCTACTGAAGCTGCCTTTCAGAAAATTCCCTTATGATACATACAAGATTGCTCCCTCCACCCCCGCTGCTTATTTAGTGTTGTCCTGAGATCTGAAAGTATTGCTTCTGACCCTACCAAACCTGTATTTAGACAATGGAGTGGGATTAAGGAGGTGAGAAACTAGAAAAAAGTTCAGCCTTTTCCTTGAGGAGTCATGTCTTCCCTAACAGGGATTACTTTTCTTACACTTGTATTGTACCGTTACTCATCTGATCCCACTGCCTGACAAAAGCCTTTCCCTCCAGACTTTGTATATTGGGTGGGTTTTTTTAAAGAGGGGGTAGTTGGCTGTTTGTTTGTTTGTTTATTAATGTGGTATTAATCCATTCTGTATATTTTTCCAAGTTGTATTTGACAGGAGCAGTCTACAGCTTGGATGGATCTGATAGCCTGAAGGAGACCATGCAGACCAGTGTTACTTATCCCCATCAGGTACGTGAACCGTGGTGGCTTCAAAATTCAAACCTGAAACTAGATGACAAAACCCAGACCTTTAGAAATAGTTTCTTGTAGCCTGTAAGAGCATGCTGTTCTTGAGGCCTCAGACTAGATTTTACCCTGTTTCATGGGTGTCTTAATTCCTTGCCCACTATTTTCCTGCTGCCTCACTTTGAGGTGTTTATATTTGCAGAATGAAGATGGACCGAATGATGACGTGCAGCATGTTGGCATCACGGCCAAGAATGTTCCTGATCAGGCCCAGGAAGCTGCAGAGAACCTGGGCGTTGAACTAGCTAGTTTACTTCTGAGCAAGGGAGCAAAGCATATCCTGAGTGTGGCAAGGCAGCTCAATGATGCCCGCTGAACCTAGGGTGTGGCCAGCAGGAGTGCTACAACTCTAGCTACAAGTCTCTGCAGGTACATCATGATCCTCTGGACAGATTTATTTCAGCATTCACAGCAGTCTTACCTGATGTTTGGGTGCAATAAACCTGAAAGTATACTAAGTCAACTAACTTGAGTAGTTTCTGCTCTTCAGAATTTTCATCCCTCTCCACATTTCTCTAAATTGTTGTGTCTCTTTAAAGTATTGTCAACAATACTTTATTGTCAACAATTCCCCCCCAGGTCAAGCCCCTTCTCTGGAGTCCCTCCCCTCGGCAGTAGCTGTTATATATAAGGAAAAATTAAAAATAAAATAAAGGTCTTTAAGTGTTCGGTTCCATTTAAGACCAAAGTGCCTTGCAGAAACAGCAACGTCTTGGGGTGCTGTTCTGTAAATAAAGCAGTTTTATTTTCTGGGCAACGTGCACTGAATCTAACAGAGGTAACGTAAGAGGTAAATTACGGGTCCTTATCGAGTAGCTCTCGCATTCAGTTTTTGACTGGCCTCCGGCCGGTTCCTGTTCCCCCACCCTCACAGCTAGGGCCGCCGGTCACGCCTGTCGTCCCCTTCCCTCCTCCTCCACTTCTCCGGAAGAGGGAGGGCCAGCTGGCCTAGTATTTCTGCGACGGCTTCCTGCGTCCCTTCTTGCCGCCGGCACCGGTCTTCCTGGGCAGCAGCATGGGCTGGATGTAGGGCAGGACGCCGCCCTGCACGATGGTAACACTCAACAACAGCTTGTTGAGCTCCGCGTCGTTTCGTATTGTTAGCATTATGGGACGGGGGTTGATGCGCGTTTTCTTGCTCTCACATGCCAGGTCGCTAGCCAGGTCCAGGATCTCGGCTGTTAGGTACTCGGGCACGGCGGCGAGGTACGCGGGAGCAGCAGCAGCCGCCACCCGCTCTGCAAAATGCCCGCGCCTCAGTAGCCGGTGAACCCGCCCTACCGGGAACTGTAGCCTAGCCCGGGTCGAGCGAGACTTAGCCTTGGCACGGGCCTTACCACCGCTCTTGCCACGGCCGGACATCGTTCCGCTGCAGAACTGGCACTTGCTATGGCCGCCGGGGTGAAGACGGGCTGGGCATGCCGTGCTTGTAATTTTTATAACCTCCCGCCACGTAGGCTTCAGCTCATTGGACGGCGCCACCGCCCCAGCTGCCGGAAGAAGCTTTTTGCTGACTGGCGGCCAATCAGGAAGCGAGGAGCCAAATTTCAACACTTCCGAGGCTGTTGCTACGCTGTCGCTCTGTCGCCGGCCCTCACCGAGCATGCGCGGTTGCGGACTCGTCCCCCCCCTCTTCCCCCTGCCCCATCCCCCTCAGCTCGCCCCCCTTGCCATCGTTCCGGCTCCCAGAACTTTTTGAGGGGTGGAGTCCGTCCCTGGGCCTGGCTTCCATCCACAGTTGAGGCAGAGGGGTTCCCGGGATACCTGAGAGGTATCTTTGTCTGTAGGGGCATTTGCCTTAGGGTGGCACATGGGGGGAAGAGCGTTTGGGGATGTGAAAACCTACCGTGAGATCCTTTTTAGGGAATTGTGGGAATGTGTAAGATATACTATGGATTTATAATATGGGTATATTAAGAGAAGCACCAAAGGACAGGAAGGAGTCAAAGTGAACTGGGAGGAAAAAGGTGAACTGGAGGAAAAAAACATGGGAACATTGAAGGAAAAATAAAAGCGAATAAAGTGGTAGTGTTTTAACATGTTGCTGATCAGTAGGAATTGTCTCTGCAGTCTCACTTAACCCAACTTGTACGTTTGTTTCCCAGAGTGAGCAGACTGTCTACCCCATGTGCCTATGTACATCTGGAAGTGCCAGCAACTGGCATTAGGACACAGAGGAGCCAGTGGTTCCAGCAGATGGGAAGACCTCAGCACATGCAGGGAGGGGCCAGGGCTAGGTGGAATGGAAGTGTGTGTGATGGCTGGGGAAGGAGCCAGACCAGAGAGCAAGTAGGATAACGGGCTTTAGAGCCCAGGACCAGATATGGGAGAGATCGGGGTCAGCAGGATGCTTACTCGAAGTAGGGCTAAGCCAGCTTACTGGGGAAAAGGGGGTGGCTGCCAGAGAAGTGCCTATTGGAAGGCCACATTCCTAGATCAGCTAGCAGAGAGATTAATTTCTCTCTATTCCTATGCCCAGATGCCGGGTAATCCAGCAGCTAGTTACTGGATAGACTGAGTGTTTAAGGCCAGGTACTGAAGGCTTTCATAATGTTTGTGTGTATGTGTTAATGAATATACTCTACTAGTACAGTACAAGCTATACAAACTTGGTATACTTACAAACTGATTGGCTGGAGAGGAGGAAGAGGATTCGGCCACTCATACCATTCATGCTTGAGTGCTGTGAGTTTTCTGTGTTGATTGGTGCCGCTGGCCACAGGCATTTTTGCCTTCTGGAAATACATTCTGAGCCTTGTTACTAGCTGGACTTGGATGTGTGGAAGTGTGGTGCCCTTGCATCTATTAGGGTACTGGACCCGGCAATTTCTACTCTCACCCGCCACAACGTCACCGTTTTCTACTGTTGCACTGTTTCACTTTTCACTACCATTACTCTTGCAAAGACTATGACCTGGTACTCCAGTGGCTGTTCTGTGTTTTTCTGTCGGGTTGGTAGCAATTCTGTGTTGAACTGTGGTGCTAGATACTACTATATAAATAATTATTTGTATTTGAGGAAAAGGTATTGGCAGTCTGCAGGGTCTTAGTTCCATGTTAATCTAAGGGTTTTACTGATACCCTGTTAAGGCAAGGACATGGTGATCCTTACTCTGCTAGCCTGTTCCAGATGTGTCCTCATCCACGAAGGCAGACAATAAAGACGTTCAGAATTAAAAGCTCATCTGCAGGAACATTCCCAGTAGCCATAAAAAAGGAGGGAGTCTACTGTAGAAATGATCAGCTGCCTAACAGGGTAGAAAGCCAGAGATGGATCATATAACCTAGTTTCACTACATGTCCATACTGTGGAGGCAAAGCACTGCAGGGGAAAGGGTACCATGAGTTCTTTTATTCTTGGAGCACTCTGAGTTTTGAGTATGGGTTATAACATGTCATTCTTTGTCCATGGACCAAAAACAGGATTGGAGAAGCCAGGAGTGGAGCCTGGTTTACTTATTCTGCTCTACAGAGTCTCACTGAAATTAAAGTTGCTGTTTTCTCTCTTGGTGAACAGTTATGTCTTTGTTAGAGATTCCATCTTTCCCACTTTCCCTAAGTGCTGTCATTTGCTTCCCCTCTAAAAGGTATTCCTAGTAACAATGATATCCAAGTAGCAGTGAATCTTTTTCTATCAGCAGAATTGGACAAAAGCCTTTGGTGCACAAAAAAAACCCCAGTTCAAAACTAGCCCACGCAAAGCAGTTGCTTGCGTTATGACAGGTATTCTGAGATTCTCAGAGGGCTGTAGTAAGATCAGTTGAATCATTTGGTCAAGCAATTGGAGAAAATGGACTGGCAGGTAGAACTCTTTCCCTTGCTTCTGACAGTCCAGTCAGACATCATAAAACAAGCGCACTAGTTGGTACCGGATCGAAAATGCAATCGTGCTGCCAAGGACCTAGGTAAAAATCAGATAACAGAAACATTATACTGTTAAATGGTTTACAGGCTATCAGATTCCTCCTTTCCAAATGGGTTTGCTAAGCTTTCCAGCATGCTTTGTTTCATAAAACAGCAACAAAAAGGCTGTATTTTTTTTAGGTGTAGGAAGATAAATGGCAGAAGTCTATCCAAAGACCTTGCTTCTTTCTCTGAGAATTTTAGGTATCAGTGGGGGATTTCTCCATGTGCCTGCACACAATCACATTCTGAGAACATGTGGATGAGATGAACATTTGGGAATAACGCTTTCCCCCTTAAGTAGCCTATATGATAACATAAACCCCATGGTTTGTAATGGAAAATACTTTATGTCAAAGCTGAAATTCAGCATCCTTACAGTAAGGTGCTGTCAGGACGTCTCTGCTGTGAGTGGGATCACGGTAAGTGCTATGTATGTCCTGTCTTCTCCCATCCCCGATGTCATCTGCCTGAGCCCTGTTCAACAGGCTTTCGTTTAAAGTCCTTCCTCCCAAATTGGAATTTGGCTAAGTGTCTCTTTCCTAGTAAGAATCTTTTATCTTAAATGTGAAGATGAAAGAAAGGATTTTATTGTGGGCAGTTAACCAATGCAAGCCTTTCCGGAAGTGGTGTTTCTAGTACACTATGCTTGAGAATTCACATGCTCAGTAGAGGTAGTGGCAGTATCTGTGAAGCATATCCTAGTGCTCCAAGTGGCCTCAAAACACTCCTGCACCCCACTCAGACTGCGGGACCGCTGAGCCACATGCCATGCTTACACAAGTCCACTTGCCAGCGATAACTCTGAGACTGTTACTTGGTATTACTGAAAAACAGGAACATACCAAAAGGCTGTATTGGGTCAGAGTGACAAGGCACTCTGCTGTCCTCGTGTTTTTCTTGCAACCAATGAGTCGTGCCTTGGGAATCTTCTTAAGCTAACCTACCAATGAACAAGGAGGTGTGTGTGAATTTGTTTCCTCCTTGAAGTGTGCGTAAGCCTCTTATTCTCCCCAAGTTCCACAACTCAACTGCACCTTGTGTGAAGAGCATGATATTTTACTTTCCCCTTTCCCCTTAAAACTCTTGAGACCGACTTGGATCTGTTTCTTTTGCAGAGTAAATCTTTCTACCGGAGGAACCCTTAGTCTGACCTGAATGAGTAGCAACAGCAGAGTGAGATTTCGCTCGTGGGTGGGTCCGATCAGCTTTATGACAAAATTAATAAGTGTCATATTATTGCATTCAGTGTATTCACCATCTTCATCTGTTCCACTCCTCACATCTACTATGTGCAAGATCTTGACTACCTGAGGAAAGAAATATTGCACACTATTTCACCAGGTATATTTGGTGCTCACTGGCTAGTCTTGCTCAAGAGCCCTTTTGCTGTACCATCCCTGAAATCCGGCTTGTGCTCTTACTGAAAAGACAGGACAGATTTATGATGGTCCTGGGGCACTTCTATGTGTGGCTATTTTGAAAGACTGATTATTAACACAATCGAGTGACTGTGACGCATGGTAACAAGACTTTCTTCCGGATTTGAGCCAGGCAATAACTACTGAACCCAGAAGTCCTGCATTTTCTCCCATCCTGTTTCTCTTGCACTTGATGACTGCCTCAAAATGCATCTGAATTTTGAATGTTTTCCACATATTACCTTCAGAATGTTTGTTCCCAGGGCAGAGAGGTTCTTAGTTTTGAATTTGGAGTAGCTCATCTCCAACTTCCCTGTACTAGGGTTAAGCCTAAAAGAAACATTTAAAATTTAGTCCAGGTACAACGAAGAGACAGAGAGATCACTTTGTAAGCAGACTTAGATCCACAGCCGAGAAAGAAAGTGGTGGAAGAAACAGGAATAACCTGATGCACTTAACCAAGAGCTGCTGCTATCTAGCCTCTCAAATGGGGCAGAGGAGACTCCTTCCCGTTGCGCTCCCAATATATGTATAATGCTGTGTAGTTTAAAGAATACAGTAGAAGAATCTAACATCTACAGAGACAATTGCTGACAGGACATAGTGCTACAGAATGCTTGCTGCTATGAAATCTTAGTAGATTTCCCACTGCTACAGCATTAAAAGCAGCCTGTGTCAATTTCTCTCAGTCTTGTAGGTTAGAATCATCATGTTCTAACCTTGGTAAAAATCATTCTGTATCTGAAGAGTGGGCTGGTCAGAAAAGTTCACTTCTTTGAGAAACCTCTACTATATGACCTGACTGTAGCTGGCAGAGTGAGCCGCTATCATATAAAGAGAAAACATACTTTGATGGCTTTTAAAAAGAGCACCTTCCACCACCTTTCTCAGCTGGTGTTGGAGGTAAAACACACAATCTACGGTACCACTATAGGTCACTCGGTATATTACCTTGGTAGCCGGTGACGGGGACAAGGAATGACGTGGAAGAGTTGAGGCAATGAATAGAGGAAGTTGAGCACTTGTGGGATGAAAAAAAGCAGCATTGTTTTGCTGAAGTGTCCCAAGATCCCCACCACAGCAAAGGTCATGCCAGCAAAGTAGCAGAAGGTGTCCCCAACAAACACTCGCGATGGGTACCTGCAATCCACGGAAGAGAAAAGCAAGATCTGTCACGATTGCTATTGCCATGAAAATAACTATTTATAACCACTGAATGTATGTCCACATCGCAGGTTAGGGGCCAATGGGGATTTGCAGCAGATCTACACAGTAAAAACAATTGTAGGTATTTATTCTAAGAACTGCAGGACTGGGACCCACCACCTGACTTGCAGAGAATATGGTATGACGAGACAGCCAGTAAGGCACAGGAGAGAGTGTATTCTGTGTGTTTGGGTGAGCTGGTGTGATCACAGTTGTTCTAACAGAAAGAAAAGCTACTGCTCCATCGATGTTTTTGTGCTCTTGGTTCTGGCTGTCTACACTCCAGCGTCCCACCTGCACATTGTTAAGTGGTTTTGTTTGTTTGAAAAGGGAGAAACTAGAGGGAAAGGATGCTTCCAAACAAAGTCTGAACGTCCATCCTCTTACCAGTTGTGGTAAAATAGGCCCAGCGTGGTAAAAAAAAAGGGAATCATGAAGTAGAGAGAAAAAATGTGATCATCTCGATAATCCCCTATAGAAAAAAGAAAAACATGTGTTTGTGATATGACAAGACTGGTTCAGTTTTAGTAATACCAGCTATTGAAATCTAGGATTCAATCTCCCTTTGCTTTTTGTGCCCACAAATGTTTGTTATTTTCCTTACCATTTAACTCTACGATATTGAATATGATAATGGAAGCAGCTATCACCAGCGACTGTCCTGCTTCAATTCCATTAATTCCAGCGAGAATGTTGATGGCATTAGTGCAGAACACTGCTAGCATACCCATGTACACGTAGTAGAGAATACCTGCAGATCAGAGCAAGCCAAATGCTTTAGTATTTGGAGGTGAAGCAGGCCCTAGACCAATTCACTGAAGCTCTCACTTCCTGCTTTATACAACAACCTATTACCTAACAATCTCAGTGAGTTTTGATAGTGGTAGCTACACCTAGATTGCCTCCTCTCTTATGAGTTGGCCATCACGTGTACATGTACGTACAGCACTGTGGCTGCAGAAAACTGCTGTGACATGGCGGCCAGCTGTAGTGCTCTGTTTCTGTCTTTCTAACATCCTGCTGTTAGCAGCCGCGTGCTGTGTGCACCTGGTACTCACCTTTATTGCCAGGATCACGGGAAAATGATTGGTGCCTGTCTGTGCACAGCTGAATGTGTGCTGGGTTTCTGGATGTTCTTTCCAGCCTAATGTTTAGTGGGTGGAGTGCCAATCTCTTACTGGTTACTTAAGCAAATCCTTAGTCTGCTCCCTCTCCAGCACAAAGTGCTTCAGGTGATCCCTTCCACTGACTGCCTGCCACGTGGATGATGGCTTCTGGTGCTTCATAACTTACCCAGGTCCAAGTGCATGCCCAGCAGCACCCGGAAGGGCTTTGGCACCACGATGGTCGTGTTCCCAAAGTTGGTGAAGTAAACCATGAGCAGTGGGAGGGAAGCCATGGTAGGAAGAAGCAACTTGTGGCGCCAGCGCAGGTTCAGAACATCATCTGCAAAGCCCAGGAAAATCATGCAGCAGATGGCAAGGAGCGAACCGATGAGCTCCACGAA
Source organism: Rhagologus leucostigma (assembly GCA_013397725.1). Classification (NCBI taxonomy): domain Eukaryota; kingdom Metazoa; phylum Chordata; class Aves; order Passeriformes; genus Rhagologus; species Rhagologus leucostigma. The sequence goes on along the minus strand of VZTD01001038.1, from coordinate 26,875 downwards.
CTGCAGGACAGAGAACAGGACCCCGGTCACCGGTGGCCACTCCCTGCCCCTGCCTGCCGTGCTTGCAACACTAGACGAGCCTCACCTCGTCGTGAGGAAAGGCCGCGCACTGCTCCTCCACAAAACATCTCAGGAAGGGCACAGGGATGAAGCAGAAGAGGATGATCAGGAACACGGCACCGCTGATCACGCCCTGTGCTTCGGGGCTGGAAGGAAGGTAGAGCGGGGAGTCAGCCGGGCCCGGGCCGGCCCCGCGGGGCAGCTCCGGGGAGCAGCGCTACTCACACGGGCCGCCGTGAGGTCTTGTTGAGGTCCTCCCCGAAGAGCCGCGCGGCCAGGAAGTGGTCCGTGAAGGCCGGGATCAGCGTGAGCGTGGCCGCGAAGCCCAGCAGGGACCCGCCGAGGTTGATGAGGAGGGGCACGGCGGGCCAGGCCGCCATGACCGCGGCGGGCGCTGCCCCTGCCAAGGGTGCGGAGCGAGGCCGGGCGGGGGCGCTGCCCACCGCCTTCCCGGCCGTGTGCTACAAGGGCGGCGCCGGACGCGCGGGGCCCTCGCAGCCTATCGGGGGCGGGGGCGCCATCTTTGGCCCCGGCATGAGCTTCCTGCCGGCACGGAGGCTCTGCTCAGACGACGGCCGGGATCGGTAGCGATTTCGGCCGCGCTGAGGGCGTGTGGACGCACCTGTCCCCGGCGCTAAGGTCCCCGGTGCTCCTCCTCTTCAGCGGGGCTCCTCCGACACTGCGCCGAGAGTAGCGCTCGCCCGGGGGCGGCCCCGCCACGGACCCCGCCCCCCAACACCCGCAACCGCCGTGGCCGCCTTGCTCCCCCCCCCCTTCACATGAACGTCACTTCCTCCCATGCGGGCGGCGGGAGAGCGCCGGTGGAAGGCTTTTGCCTTTTGCCCAGGTCTGAGCCGGCGAGCCCCGGCCAGCGCCGACGGGGCGGGGAGCCGGGTTACCGGGGTGCAGAATGCGCGAGAGCGGAGAACGGAGCGGCCGTCGGGTTCGTTTCCTCACGTTTTTCCTCAGATGCTAGGAAAATTCAGTAAAACACCCGACCGGAGATTTTCGATTGTCGAGGAATCTGTAACAGCTGTTGGGCCCTCGGGGTATTTTGGTGGGGTGGGGAGGGGAAGGCAGGATAGGCTCAATGTCCATGCACATTTCTGTTCATTCAGGCGTGAGTCGATGAGCAGAGGGGAGAGGCAGCAGAAAACGCGGTAGCAGCAAGAAGAACTTTTACGCGCCCTGCACCTGTGTAGCAACCTGAAATGGTTTCTGATGGCTTTATAGCCACCTAGAGAGCTGCTGCTGTGTTGAGAGGCCACCTGTGTTCTGCTGTCTGTTGAACATATGCGAAAGTGATTTTGTAAACTTTAAACAAAGTTTGAGGCGGGCACATGGTACCGCTGGGGAGGAAAGCACAGCACAAAAGTGCAGGGGAGCATATCTGGCCAGAGACCCTGGAGCTCTAACAGCAAGGAATCGCCACCAACCGGCCGCTGCTACTTTGGGCTGTGACTGTCGGGAGGTGATAAAAATTTGTGTTACTTGCCCTCCACAGCGAGAGTGGCCCAAACGGGAGCAGACGAACAGAACGGCTCCGCCTTGGTGGTGTGTCCTGCGTGCCTGGTGGGAACGGAGCAGTGTTTCCCAACAGAAAAGAGCGTGACGGGAGGAGAAAAGCGTCGTTAATCGGAGCTCGGAAAGCCGTTGGGGAGCTGGGCTTTCAGATCGCGGCTGTGCTCCTATTTCAGTCCACCAGAAGAGAAGGCTCGCGGCAGCAGCCGTGAGGTTTCCCCCGCCGTTCAGACCGGGTGGCACAGCCTGCCCGCAGGCACGGGGCGGAGCAGG
>VZTD01001038.1:1586-24955 GCA_013397725.1 Rhagologus leucostigma | reverse complement strand
CGGCCTGGCTGCTGCAATACTGGCGGTCCGCGGCCCTGCGAGCGCCACGGCGGCGCGGGGCGGCGGCGGAGGAGGCCGGGGCGCGGGCGCTGCTCGCGGCCCTTCTCGCCCTCAGGTCCCTCCGGGAGCAGTGGCAGCGAGCTTGGGTGCGAGCTCTCAACAGCCAGGCGCGCCGGCACGGGGTACGGCGGGGGCCCAGCCGGGGGGGGGGAGGGGGGGGGGGGGGNCTCTTTGTTCGCGGGTGCCGGAACAGCCCTTTCCCGCAGGGCGCTCCGGCCAGAGGAGCCGTTAGGCACCGGGAGCCTTGCGGACGGCTCAGTTCGGCCTCCGCGGGAGTGCGCTGCGGTGTGCGAGCGCGGAAAGGGCGGAGTGGGTTTCCGCGCGTTATTTAACGCGGGTTGGGGCAATGCTGTAGTCACCCTGATGTTTCCACAGCAATCTCTTCGAAATTTTCTGGTGTTTATTTTCTTTAATCTCCCAGTAATCTACCGTTGTACTGTCTGTAGTTTTGAAGTTCACGAAGGAGAATATGCCTTGATGCTTCCATATGGAAATAATTGCGTTGTAGCTTGTGTTGCCTGCAAGGCAGGGACTTAATGCCCACAGAAACTGTGGTCCAAAGCGGTCCAAAGTCTGCTGCAATCTCCTTTTTTTTCTGTCGTGTGAGTGAGAAGGGGTTGCCTTCCTGTTAAGCTGTACAGGAAAATCAAGAGCTAGAAAAGGTTAGCATGAAGCTAACACGTTTGAAGAAAAGGCAGTTGAAGTCTTGAAGAACATGATGTGAACTTGTGTTTGAGTTTTCCAGCAGGATAGGAAAAATATCTTCCCTTTTGACAAAGTGACAAATTCTAGGCTAGATTCAGTGTGAAGTGCCTTCCCCCGTAGGGCATAGTGCTTCACCACTTCCCCTGTAGAAACTCAGGCTCTGCTTCCGTGCCCCTCTTACGACAATGCAATAGTCATCGTGGTCAAAGTGTCGCTAGTTTCCCATATCTGATATGCCGTGCTTTTCTGTCATGTGTTGAATTACTCAGATTCTCACGAAATGACCTGAATTTATGAGTTCCAGAATTTAGGACTCCTGTAAAGGGAAGATTAGCCGGTGGCTGAAATGGCATGGAGGCCCCTGGAGGGCCACACTTCAGTTTCTGCTGCAGCTGCTCCTTGTCTGGAGCATGTCTACTCAGAAAGTAGCGTTGCCTCAGTGAGTTGCTGGGTCTAAAAGCTGTTCTCTAAAGCGGGGTCTGGGAGTTGTCCTGGAGGACTTTGCCTTACGTGAGATTCTGCATGAGATCAGGACTTACCTGGAGGTGCTTATATCTGTTTAACTGGGAAACAATTTAACTGCTTATATGTGTTTAACTGTGAAAAAAACTCCGTCTTAGACTCTTCTCCTGCCCTCAGGTAACCCGTTCCTGCCAATGCCTTGCCTTTGAGCTGTAGAATTCCAGCATTCAGCTTCCCAGTGCTCATGAAATGGACTTAAATAATTGATTGAGTCTGAGAGAGAACAGTTACGTTTTTGCTAGTGTTTCCTCCTTGGAATCAAGAGATATAAATTGCTTTGGACGTGTAGGAGAAATGGCACAAACTTTAGTGGAGGATGGAGATGGAAGACTTAGTGTGGTCCCTGAATCCAAGTAACGCAAAGCCACGGAGACACACGCTCGAGGTGTGTCTTACGTGAAGTTTTCAGTCACATCTGAACTTTGAGATCTGTATAGAAAGTTACTGCTTTGCAGCATTAGGCCTAGACTCACAACTGTATTTAATAATGCAGTTGTTTTTGAGGTATTTTTTAGACAGTCAGGCAGTTAAACAACTGAAAATGAGCCTTTCGTCTTTTAGTTAGCACTTTGACACGGAATTTTTGTGAGATGCATTCTGCCAAGAAACTCCACGGCGAGAACTCCACCTTGCTTTACACCCTGTAGCATCAGTAGAAGAAGTAAGACTGTTTTAGTCTCAATCGTTGCAACTTTGCTAACATGTTGCAAGGCCGAGTAACTTTTCCTTGTCCGGAGGAATTACGTCTTCAAGTGAATTAGGCGGCTGCCAAATAATAAGAGAGCAGGGACTTAATAATGTTAAAGTCCTAATCGCAGTTGAGATTTTTTAAAAGACAGCGCTCCCGTGGTCCTGTAAAAAGCTCAGTACAGTTCTCAGTACAGTTAGGGGAAGTCAGCCTCAGGTTGGCTGCAGTCTTCTGTGTGTGTTTCATGCGCACCTTTCAAAGACCACAGAGCAGGAGACTTGTTCTGGGCTGGGTGTGTGTTAGGGGTTTCTTTGTTCTGTTTTTGCAATGGAGTTGCATAAAGGGTAGTCCTGCCGTCTGCTGAGGTCTTGATGGAGAAGCTGCATGGTTTTTTGCAGTGCATTGTAGTTTCCAGGTAAACCTCAGTTTAGAACTGATGGCAATTCTGTCATTGCAAATACTCTAGCGTTTTCATAAAAAGCATTGCCCTGTAGCCCCCTCATCCCCAGTCTCTGTCTTCTACAAATTTATTCTTGTGTCCGGTCAAGGGATGGGACATAAGGCCTGATGGCGCTCGTTGCAACTGATGGCTGCTCTTTCCCTGCTCCCAGTCTGACTCCACCCCATCTCGCCTTTTAAGTCCCAGGAGGAGTCTGGAATAGATTTATGCTTAGAAGCTAGCAATTTCACTTTCTCCCAGGTATACTTATCTCATTTTGCTGCCACATTTTTTTCATTTTAGCTGTGTCGCCTGACAAAAAGGCATAAGGAAATTCAGGTCTGTAATACTGGATTTAATAGAGGAATTGTTTGGCAAGAGCGGATGACTGCAAATGCATCAGGCTCTCGGTGTGGATGCAGAATGGTGGAGGATCTCAGCCCTCAGATTTATAAGCCCTCTTCCACAGGCTTGTTGGAATGGCTAGGAAACTACTGTGGATTGCTGTCTTGGTTGCCTGTTCAAGAGCCGTCTTTGACATCCTCTGAGTGTGCTGTCTTTTTCCCTTGTGTGTAGTCCCAAGAATGGGAAAGGAAAATGCTGAAACTGAGGTAAAGGTCTTCTGGTTTGCCATAGAAGGATAATAGTGGGAGGCTAGCTTTCCAGAGTCCTGGAGGAATGCTCCTTGGTTGCTTATGTCTTGATAGTCTGTTTCCTTCTGCGGTTTGCTCTTTCTGCATGGCTTCTTTCAGCTTATTGAATTTTAAAAGAATACATCCTAATCTTGTTCAGATTCAGATTTGCCCACCTGTCCTTGTGTATCTGTATCACAGCAAACGCGAGTACATAACGTATGTGGTAGGAGATTTATAGGAGTGCATTGGTGGTTGGAGCATGCCAGCATGTGAATTTGAGTGGATTGCGCTAGGAGTGTGGTCTGAGGGGGGCCGGGAGTGGACAGGTGAGGGTCAGTCCGGTTTCCAGCCATGTCTCATTCTCATTCCTGGTACTTGAGAGAGCAGCTTCAGTCACAAGGTGTCACAGTTTTTGTAGATCTTGAAATAACAGTTGCTAACGTTTAGTACTTACTGTTGGGATTACAATTCACTTGCCTTAAAATGGAGTGAAGATTTGAAAGGAGTTGTGTTGCCTCTCAAGTGCATGCTGCCTTCCTCATTTTATTTTTTCTGCTATGTTTTCTCCATGCCTTGGAGGATATATAGATTCATGCTACCTTGCGTGTGTGGTTCATTCCGAGCATGCTGAGCAGTGAGATCTTTTGACGTTGACCAGTGCCTCCCAGTTTGGTGAGACTGTGAGAAGTTGGGAAGAACCTGGGGTAGCTTGCCGCTGATAATGAAATACTTGAGTCACTGGGCAGAGGTTCTGGTCCCAGAGAGAAAAAGCTGATTTGATATTTTGGACTGACCCACATGAGTGAGTACATGGCTCCGGTGGAGGAGGCTTGTGAGAAAAAGAAACAGCAGGCGTTACTAATATGAAGCAGCAAGGAGTGATCCGATACTGATTATCCATTCTCAGTTTCATCCCTGGGAGAGCTGCTTTGTGTCTGTGTTAGAAGGAGGGCATGCATCTGGACTAGTTCTTGGTGGGCAAGCAGTTCTTCAGATTGTAGTATTTATGCCTGTCAGATTAGTGTCCCAGAGCCTTTTCTGCCCCTCAGTTGGGTCTGTCTGTAGCACAGAGGTGGCAGCGCAGAGTCTCATTTGCTTGAGAGGAATGTGGCTTGCTTGCACCTCTATCATCTTTTTTAATTGTCCTGGCCCTAAAATGCAATCAGCTTGGCAAATGGTCATGTCATAGTGCCCACATTTCCTACTTTCTCCGTCTCTCTCTTTTTGTCCCTTGCGAGCGGACGGAATCTTTGAGGGCTAGGTTTTGTGGAGGGATACTCTCAAACTCTTTATCTTGGTCTTATATTCCTTGAGAAGGGTTCTCTGTACATAACTAGTCTTGAAATACAGAGAGATCCTCAAATGAAGATGACAGTGGAAATTGTAATCTAAGAAACCAGAAGAGGGTGGAAAAAAAGGAGCAAGTTGAGCACAGGAGCTGATGTACCATATGCTGAGGATGTGGATTTTGTTAATTGTTTATTTAGTGGGGGGGGGTGTGTGTGTGTGTTTGCTTTTGGTGGCGATGGTTTGGTATCCTTTTTCCTTGGAGCAGGATTAGCATATAGAGGGGGGGGGAGAGAGAGAGAGAGAGAGAGCGCGTGTGAAGAAACAGCAAAGCTTCTGCAATGAAGAAGGAATAATGCACTCGACCTATGATTGACTGTTATCCAGAACAATTTTCCATCCTCATTTGGGTTTACCTGTCTGAAATTAACGTAGCGTTTGTGAATTCAAGCCTTAACCGGACACTTTTCTTTCTCTGTGTGGGCAAGCCGAGGTGGGTAGAATTGCAGTATGCAATTGCAGTATGCAGATGGTTCTGGGTGCTGACTGGATTTGTGGAAACAGACCGGAGTGTCTCTGGGGCCCCACATCATTCATCCTCTTTGAAACTATCTGGGCTGCTCTGACTACTGGGAACTAACAGAGTTTTCTCTTTGTAGAGTTCAGTGCAGATCACTTTTGAAGAGGGTCCTCAGTTACCACAAGCCGCAAATATAAGTTGTGTGACGTGCAAGGGACAGTCGGACCACAGCATGGTAAGGCTTTGCTGTTCTGAATTTTACGGTGTGGGGTTTCTCCATTGATGGTGTGTTCTACAGAGACTGCTGAGGCCTTAGTGATGGAGATGGTGGAACCAGGGAAGTTTTGGGTGAGGTCTGTTTGGAGGAGTTTGGGGGTCTGTCTCCTGTTTGGAGGCTCTGGAGCTGCACATCAGTGAGCTCTGAGAGGGAAGATGTGTTGATGGAGCTGGGGTGTATGAATGCTGAACCCAAACATCAGGGTCCTACAGCGGAGAGCAGAAAAGAGCTCCTGTCACAGTACAGGGTCTGAAGTGGCAGGTTTGTGGCAGCGTGGAACTTGGTGAGAGTAACACGGCTGCCTCTTGCCGGGATATAAACCCATCTTTTCCTTTTCTTTTTAGGTGCTGTGCTGCCATCTGTCAGCTGAAGCTGTGAAGTTTCCTGTTTCTGTCACTCAGCAGTCCCCAGCTGCTGTTTCTGTGGACACCTATCATGTCACTTTGGCTGTGCTGCAGGCTCAGGTAAGGTTTGTAAGAAATTAGACAGTGACCTTACTCCTTCATCTAGTCCCACACTGATCAAAGGAGGAGGACCTGATTCAGTGCAAATAAAGGCCTCGTTGGGCTGGAAGAAGCAGTGTGCGGTCACTAACATTTGGTGAGGTGGCAAATATTCCCCATCTGCACTCCGAGTCTTGTTTTCTGAGTCTTCATCTGCAGATTTCGGCTATAGCTATGTTTCGGAAACATAGCTGCAAGAAATTCCGGAGAGTTTTGAGATGTGGCAGCATTCTGTACTGTGTTTTTAAGTGGGTATTTAAGAAGCGAGAAGCCCAGAGAATTCAATTCCCCTCATGGCATAATGGAAAGGGAAAGGTATGTCCTGTGGATATGTAAAAGTATGGTGTCCTGGTAGTGGGTGTGAAAAAGAAATCTATGGTGAGGAGTAGTTTGCTTTTCCGTTCCCCTTACTACATTCACAAGAGCACGATACAGCTTTTTCTGTGTGTTGAATATCGGAGATGGTTCTTCCAGCAAAGAAGCTCTGAAATCACAAAGGGTGGTAACTCCATAGTTACCTTCTGGCTGGATTTGATTTTCTGGAATGTGATTTTGTTTCCATCGTGATGAAGGACGTGACGCTGGAGATGGTATCTTGCTCGGAGGCAGTGTGCTCGTATGTGCACCGAAAAAAATTGAAAAATAGACGTGGCAAAATTAGAAGTAACTCAGTGGTAGCAGAAGCCAGTCCCGTGCTGTCGCGGGTACTGCAGTTTGAAGGCTGTTCTGGAACCTTTTGCTCTCAGAAGCTTTATTACCATTTTCAGCCTGCTTTTATCAGGTCGTTCCAGTTTGATTTGGTACTTCTGTTCTGTGGTCATTTAAACAGCTCCTCTCTCTTTAGCATGTAGTGTGCCTCCTGCCAATCTAGTTATGGGCAGCAACTGCAGTTGCTTTTCGTCTCTGAGAGGTCCCCTTTCTCACATCTCATCCAATTGCTCCCCTACTCCCTGACATTGTGTAGGTCTCCTTGTCTGCACCTGCTGAAGTTTTGGGTTGATCGTTCATGTAAGGAATTACGTGTGGTATTCTAATTGAGGTCTTGCTGCTGCTTTATGAAATGCTGGTTAGATTACCACATGCCTGCCTGCGTTTTTGGAATTCTTCAAATTCCATTCCATTGTGTTCCTAATTGTGCCCTGTCTATTCTGCATACCTCTCGTTGGTTACTTACCTGGCTACCGTGTCTCACATCTGTTGCTTTTGTCCGATGACCTTCCATGGTTGTCGGTAAATGTCAACCTGTCAACTGAGAACTGTGTTGAATTTCGTTACCTGATTTTCACTAGAGCTCTCAGGTCAGGGGGTCTTTCTGTGCGGTTCTGCCTCTGTCTGTCACATTAATGATGCTTTTATGGGTACATGGGCGTGCAACTTTTCAACTTCAGCTAAACTACAGGATGGTGTACAGTCTGGTTTGTTGTTGCAGACTGTCGGTGACCTGGATGGGTCTCCAACCTGAGAATCATCTCCTAGAGATGCATTGCTAACTTATAAATGGTTGTGGTTACATTTGGCAATGGTTAATGGATGTAGCTCAGTAAATATCCTATGTGTTGGTGCCCAGTTGGACACTCTTGGATTGTACTGCGGGCTTTTTCTTCAGTAAAAGAAATAATGAATCATTTTTCCCTCTGATGGTGCCTGGGCATCCAACAGCAGTGAGGAAGCCGGATCTCGCTATGGAGCAGTGAGGCTTCTGCGGCTGCTTCATCCTGTAGGCCTGGGAGCACTTGTGTTCTTATGTTCTGTGTTTTACTGTTGCACTGGTGTGAGGGCCTTTAAACTGCTGAATTTAGAATGGGGCAAAAATCACCTAATGTAAACAGAAACAGTTCCTGACTATGGATATTTGTTCTGGGCCAGGTGGAGATCCAGTTGGAGGAGATACAGAATGAGGGTCTCCTGGTGTCGTGGACATTCAAGGATAGACCAGACTTGGACCTTTTGGTTCTTCCGCGACTTGAACTTCCTGAGGTGAGTGGCTAACAGTGGGAGGCTGACTTTGAGTGGAGGAAGGGAGGAAGGAGCAGAAACACCTAGAAGGTAGGCCGCTGTGGAGGAGGAAGGTTGGCAACTCACCGTCGTGGCCCTTTAGGGCAGTGGAGGGGATTCGTTCACCCTGGAATCGATACTAGCTCAGCTGTGTCACAACAGCATCCTCGAGGCCTGAAGTGGTACCGGTATCTATTGAAGGCTTTCTGTCTATGTAGGTTCCTCCTGCTGTTGTCAGATGTAGATGTAGCTGGGTTGCCGCTCTTTCTTTGTGTGAGGTGGTGTTTGGTTGTTGTTGTTGTGTTGGTTATGTTTGTTTGGGTTTTTTTAAAGAGATTAGTTAAGATTTAAGAGGTTAATGTGGGGAACCCGTGAGTTAGAAGTTTAATGAACAGAATGTGGGCGTGCTTGCACTTCCATGATCCAAATAGGTTGGTTGATTTGTTGTTTTATTGACACCTTTGTTATTTTATCCCGAGTAGATATAGAATTTGGCTGTTTTCCCAAAAGTGTGGCAGCACCATCTCCTGAGGTGGTGAGCATGTGACAAACTGTAAAAGCTGTATTGTAAAAATTTACACCAGATTGACTGCAGATGTCGAGGCTTAGTTTGTCTCATTTAGAAAGCTTGCATTTGCCTGCAGCTGCTACATGGAAGCTTTAAGCACTGAGGAGAGCAAGTATGGGATATGGGAAGAGTATCTGGGAGGTTATTACTGGGAGAATGACTGTGTAGTGTATTAGAGGCTTGAGAGGCAGGTGGAGATGTAACTGTGTCCTTTTTTTTTATGACTTTCCTGCATTTCCTCCCGATTTGCGGAGAGAAGGATGAAGGGAGAGCGGATCTGTCCACTATAAAGGATCTGATCGAGGATACTATTGTCAGCACGAAGCCAGCCATGACGGTGAATTTGATGGCCTGCACCGCTCTAGCCAGTGCAGTGAGTCACTCTCCTCGTGTCATTCTTGTGCCTCAAACACAGGCCTCAAGACACTTCTGAGGGCTGAGGCTCGGGCAGGAATCCAAGGGTTGAGTCTCACTTCTGGGTGACAGCCAAATCCTGGCCTGCACTGCCACAGGAGTTTGGGTACTGCGACGTGGTGCATAGGGTTAAATAGAAATTGCTCCCAAGGGCGGTTCCTTCCACCTTTTTTCTTGAATGCCGGTTGTCAGGTTGTCAGTCGTGTACTTGTGGAGCTGGACTGCCTGAGGCACATCTCTGTTTTGGCAGTCTTCCTTGCTCTGGACACCAAGGCTCTGTCCAGGGCAGCCTTTGCAGGCATGGAATGGTCCGTGGTTTGTCAGTTGACCATCTGGTAGCCAAGCAAGCTTGTTCTTGCCTGTCTCCTTTTCTGTCTGCCTTAAACTTTTCCCATCTGAAATAACACGGGGGCCCACTGGAGGTCAATAGCTTGGGAAACCTGCAGCATCTCTTGATGGCTTGGCGGGTATTCCCCTGTGTTGGTGTAAGGAGCTACTTAATAGATACGAAGACAATGCATCTTGCTGCTGTCTGCTGGCGAGTGAACGATAAAGGTATCGGTCTCGCTCTCGTCATTCCTCAGGTACCCAGCAATAAGTTGACTCGAGAGTCCCCGTCCGGAGTAGCAGCAGCCCCTCTGGGTTCTAAGCTGTTGCTCCGGAATCTTCGAGTGCTGAACTTGGGCTGCCAGGGGAAGGGAGGTAAGCGTGAAAACATTGCTGATCCACAGGGGCAAGCGTGCAGGTGGTGAGATTGGAGCGAGTGGATGTTTTGGGTGGGTTTGAATGGAAAAGAGGGACGTGTGCCTGACGAACCACTGCCTCTTGTTGACGAGTGCACATGTGCCCTCTGTCTCTCTGTTGCAGGAGTTGGGGAGATACGCTGTGTGGCAGAGCTAGACAGCCCGCCGCAGCAGAAGTGGACGAGGCCAATGACAGGTGGCAGTGTCGGTGCTGCAGGAGAGATGGAGTGGAATGACGAGGTCTTTCTGTAAGTGTCTGCTCCCCTTCCGGCTGGCACAGTGTAGGTGGACCGGCACAGTCTCTGGGTATCTTTACCGTGCTGCAGTAACTGATGTGCATGGTGCAGAGGTGAAGTCTGTGTCCGTTTGTGCTGCCCCCGTGCTGGACTGCTGATTCCGGCAGTTGGTCCCAGCTTGCGTACGTGTTTCTCGCTTCCCTGGATGCTCTGTGTTTTAACTGGGTGGGCAGAAATGCTGATTGTAGGAGCAGCAGGTGCAGTAGAGCTGTAGCATAAACAGCCTTCCAGAGAGATTGCCCTCTCAGCTTCCACTGGCAGCCTATGCAGCTCTGCAGGGTGCGCGAAGCAGAGTTCCCATTTCTGTAGTTTGGTGCTCTAGTCGTGTCCTCCACAGCAGTGCATGCTACAGAAGCATTGGAGAGGGTGATGAGGCATGTGAGATTTGAGAGAGACAAGATACAGAATGAGGTTGTTTGCTTCATGGCCACTTAGAAGAGTGCCTAACACCAGCCCATCTTTGGTTTCAACAGGGAGTTGGGACCTAGAAGCAAAGAACTGAAACTACAGGTGCTGGGGAACAGCGACGGAGGGGGAAGTGAGTATGGGCAGCCGTAAGATGGGTTGTAAGACGGGGAGGCAAAAATGTCTAGGGGACTTACTGCGCTTTAGGCCCACAGTAGTTCCATGTCGGTACAACGTGTGATGGATTCTGCAAAGGATTTTTCATATTTAGCTTTATGTGAGCTTCTGACTGTGCGAAGTAACTCTGGGTTCTGTTCTTCTTACCAAAATGGTCTGGGTCTGACCTTGAATCAGGAGGTTCCTGTGGCCTGCCCGTCTCCATTCTGAAGCAGGGAGAGGCATGCGGGATTTTCCCTCCTGTATTAGGAGAGCTTTGCATAAGGCTCTTAACTGTTCATTTGTACTCAGTCAGGGACTAACTGCACTATCTATTTTTGATGGAGGCTACACAATGGTCACCTTTTTAAGGCAGTTGATTCCTGGATTGTTAAAGAGGAGCAGAGGAGCACTGCCTGCCCCTTCTCCCTCTTGAACCTGGGAGTTAGTGGAGGCGTGGGGATCTGCTGTGTTGCCCCATAGGGCTGCTTGCCAAAAGCAGGGGTTACCTTGGAGATGTGTGAGCTGCTGAGGTCATGTGAAGTGTTTCATTTTTACTCCCTTCTTGCAGATGTGCTGCTGGCATATGCCACAATTTTGATCGATTCTTTGGGCAAACAGCCGTCTGGGAGACAGGTCTGCTCGCTGGCCCCGGGAGCTGGACAGTCACTGACAGCTGAAGCTACCATTACATTGGAGGTGAGCTCATGACCCCACAAGCTCTGCAAGCACGCATGCTCTGGAAGCGTTCGTGATGTGAGCCTCTAGCTGGAGACACGCATGTTTGGACCTGAGCTTGGCGCAGAGGACTAGCAGACCCTTATGCCATGGAGGGGTGGGTGTCACCTGACCCTCGGTCCCTGAGCCTCCTGCTGCTGAACTGATACTGTATTGAGGATGGCTCCTTGGTGCCCAGAGCCCTAGCTTTTGTTGCCCAAACATGCCGGCCTTTCCATCTGGGAAGAAGAGAACCTCTCTGAGCAGTGCTTTACTCTTTATAGCTGCTGTTCCAAGAGTCTCCTGCATCTTTGAATGCTCAGCACGCCCCATCTCTGCGAACCAGCATCACCCCCACTAAGAAGGTGGAGATGGACCGGACCATCATGCCCGATGGCACCATCGTGACTACTGTTACCACAATTCAGTCCCGGCCTAAGGCAGACTGCAAACTGGGTGAGGCTGCACAGCAGCAGGTGTATCGTACAGGTGGCTGCTATGGCAGCACAAACTTAGCTGTGATATTCCCGTGACTGCTCACGAAGGCACGAAGGCAACTGTTTAGCCATCACATCTGGTTATTGCAGGCTCACTTTTTACGTATTGCTTCTGGTGTGCGGGTCGGAACGCGGGCATCCTTGCTGTTCCCCTAGTGTCTTTGTGGCTGGCTGGAAACTTCTGTGTAGCCCTAGGGGAGAGAATTGATGCAGCTCTGTGTTTGGGGGGAGGTGAGGTAGGGATGAGCTTCTCTCACACCCTTTTGGTGACGGGAGGTCTAAGGCATATGCTGCCACATAACCTCTGCGTGATGTCAGGGTAAGCGTTAAGCCGTGCTTTCTCTAGTTTCTTCACTGCTAAAGAAGTTATGCTGAACATACCGAATGTGGAGCCAAAAGCATATTGGCCTTGCTTACTAGGGGTTTTTGCTGCTTGTGGTCTGGTGTCCTGGTGAATGTGGTGCTGGATATTCCAAGAGGTGGGGCTGGGAAATGACACGAATGCGGTATTGCTATGCATCTGCTTCACAGGACTGCAGCCCAGAAAGGCAACCATATCCTGGGCTGCATCAAAAGAAGCGTGGCCAGCAGGTCAAGAGAGGTGATTCTCCCCCTCTCCTCTGCTCTTGTGAGACTCCACCTTGAGTACTGTGTCCAGCCTTTGCGGCCCCCCTACACGTGAAAGACATGGACCTGTTGGAGTGAGTCCAGAGGAGGGCCACTAAGTTGGTCGCATACCTGGAACACCTCCCTGTGAAGAAAGGCTCCCCAGAGAGGAGAAGGCTCTGGGGAGACGTTATAGCAAGCAGCCTTCCAGTACCTAAAAAGGGACTTACAAGAAGGCTAAAGAGGGACTTTTTACAAGGGCATGCAGTGATATGACAAGGGGGAATGGCTTTAAGCTGAAGGAGGGTGGATTTATATTAGCCATTGAGAAGACATTTTTCCCTCTGAGGGTGGTGAGGCACCGGCGTAGGTTGCCCAGGGAGGGTGTAGCTGCCCCATCCCTGGAAGTGTTCAAGACCAGGCTGAACGGGGCCCTGAGCAACCTGGTCTAGTGTCAGGCTGGTTGGGACTAAGTGGTCTTTAAGGTCCCTTCCAACCCAAACCATTCTGTGATTCTGATTTTTTCCCAATAGGCTTCTTACTGCTTTGTTGCCACAAAGCCTTACAGAGCCAGCCTTGCAGGCTCTCCGAATGCTCGCTTGAGGCTTTTTTGGGTTGCGTGTCGGGGGCACAATATGATAGCATAGTTGTGTAAGCTTCATCTCCACTTATGGGTGTCTCTGTGTCTCTTTTGCTGTGAAGATTCGCCGTCGAGGTCGCCTTCCAAGGTGGAAGTGACTGAAAAGAAGACAACAGTGCTTTCGGAGACCAGCTGTCCTCGTGGCTACTTGCCCAGCGGTAGCCGTAAGTGCTTGGAAATTTGAGGCTCTTACTGAAGTAACTGTGTTCCTTAGCCTGTTTTAGAAAGAGGCAGTCTGAATGCGGTTCCCTGAACTCGTTTACATTTTCTGCTTCAGAGAATGTCCAAGTGCCTGAGTGAAGGTGGGGGCAGAAGGCTGGTGGTGGGGTGTGGGCAGGTAAAAGACATTCCCTTTTGACTATCCGGTCAGGGACTGTGAGCGTTTCCTTGCTTGATGAGAACTTTCCGGTGTATCTGGACCCGGAGAACTTTGCTCACCCTGCACTTGGGGCTCTGATTGTGTCTGGAACAGAGCACTGCAGCCGTTTTGACAGTTTGCTGCCAAAGCAAACTATTGGGAGTCTTTGGAAGTCTTCACTGGGGGAGGAAGGAGAGGGGGGGACATTTTAATGATACACCTGGTGGGAAATGAAACTTTTCAGGTACCTAAAAAAGCCAAGAGCTAACTATACAGAGGTTCCTTTGTTTGGTTTATTTGGACAAGTCTGTAATAAACTCTGGGTGGGGAAACTGCGTTCATGTGCGCTTAAGTTGCCTATTACAAGCATCGCGGTCAGCAGGCGACCTTTTGCCTCTGCTGAAGGTTGCTACTCCAAGCATCGGTATTTTTCTTGTGCTCAGGGGATAGCCATATGCCCAATGGCTTGGATCCGGTGGCCGAGACGGCAATCAGGCAGCTAACTGAGACGAATAACAAGACCATCAAGAAGACACCAACAAAGCGTAGTACACTGATCATCTCGGGAGTGTCCAAGGTCTCTGGTAGTTAGGAGCCGCATTTCCAATCTGGGAGGTTGTTTTTAGGGATGCGCGCGTGAAGCTAACCTGTCCTGTGGGGACCAGCGTGGGAAGGTTCCAGCACAGATGACTGGCTCATCAGAAGCCTTTCGCTGCTTCCCAGTGAGCATTCAAAGGTACCTTGCCAGTCTGCAGGGCAGCTGCTGGTGGGAGTTGACAACGGGCTGCTGCAGAGAGGGAAGTGGCTGCCATAGCTAGTTTTGAACCTTGTGGAGAATATAAGGAGTTCTCCTTGAACTTGGCTATGGGAGTGAGGGACGTGCAGCAGAATGCTCTGTAATTGGCCACGTTCCAGTATATTTCAGCCAAAGAGTGATAATTGCACACCGGTACTATCTAGCACTGATGATCCGAACTGGGCCATCCATATGTAGGTGTAGATGGAAGTAGGGAGATTAATGCAATTCTTTTGATCCTGTCTTCACGTCCGTCTGCCCTTCTAATCCCCCTTCAGGTACCTATTGCTCAAGATGAAATGGCACTTTCTCTGGGTTATGCCGCATCCCTGGAGGCCACGGCATATGGGGACCCCGAGGCAGAGGGCACAGCTGAGCGGATGCACGATTCTACCGAATTGTCACGGCCACTGGAAGCACCACCACTGGGACAAAGGGACAGTCAGGAGCTGGATGAGACAACGCGATCAGACATCTCTGAAAGACCGTCGGTGGAAGATGTTGAGTCTGAAACTGGCTCCACGGGAGCCCTTGAGACCAGGAGCTTGAAAGATCACAAAGGTAAGGATGAACTGTTAGATGGTAGCTAACATGAGACTGCAACATTAGCTGTACATGAGGACAAAGTGACATCCAAGTTCCCCACCCAAGCATGAGGTCTGCAGCCGCCTTTCAGCATAGCAAAGAGCAGCTTCTGATGGAGCTTGGAAGAGCCTGCCTTTCTCTTGTGGTTTTTCCACTGGAGTGATTCCAAATGCCTCCATTTGTAGGTGTCTGATTCCTGTAGCCTTTTGAGTTTCTATGCTCTCTTGGATGGGAACCCTGTGCAGCCTGTGTATTCTAGACAACCCTTTTTCTTTCCCTGGCCTCCAGGTCCACAGATCAGGCGCATGTCCGTAAATAATGATTCCTCCTCTGAATTTGGCCACCCGTGGTGTGGAAATGGAGGCCGCCCAGCAATGTGGATCGTATGGGCCTTGATGGCCCTCTCTCTTTCTCTGTTAGCATCGAAGCAGCTAGTGCCTCTGACCTGTCGTACTGTAAGATGTCCACACAAACTCACTTGTTTTAAATGATGGAGTGGGCCTGCCCTAACCTAGCTGCTGTCCTGGCCTTTCCACACATTTGTCAGGCAGGCGGATGGCGCACCTTGGATTTTTCTGCTGCCGACTTACGTAAAGAAATGTAAATCAAAATCGTGATTGCTCGGAACGTTACAGTGGGACAAATTTTGGGGAGTTGTACCCTCTTACGACCAGGTATGGTTTGAGCTGTGGAGGCCCCTTTTTTGCATGTCAGTGGGTAGAAGGGTGTGCGACCCAGGTTCTTGAGAGGCCTGGCAGGTGGGGAAGAGAGGGAAAATGGAAAGCAAACCCCGTCTGTAGGAAATATCCTGGTAGTGTTACGTGGCGTGCAAGTTTTGGATGTGTCTTTCTGATCCATTTGAGGTTGAGAGCAATCGGCATCTCCATCTTCTCCTGCTTGTGTGAGTCATAAGGAGCCATTGGTGTTATTTGCCTCCAGACTGGGCATGTCATGAAAATGCAGGCAGTTGTTCCAGGCGCTTGATGACAAAGTTAATCCGTGTGCCCTTGAGACAGGCTGGTCTGAGAGGCCTTTTCCCTCTTGTATGTCTCTGCAGTTAGCTTTCTTCGGAGCGGTACCAAGCTCATCTTTCGGAGAAGGAGCAAGCAGAAGGAAGCGGGCCTGAGCCAGTCGCACGATGACTTGTCCAATGTCACTGCCAACTCCACCACCAGAAAGAAAACTGGTAGCTTCTCTCACCGCCTCATCAAACGCTTCTCCTTCAAGTCTAAATCCAAACCCAAAGGTAGTGACAGCACATCAGCAGGTGAGAACTGAAGGAGGGAGAAGCCCATCGGAAAGATTTCTCAGAGATTGTTTTCTAGTCTCTTGTCTTCCCACTCCATGGTATCTGTGACTTGCAGTCCAGTTCTTTCCGACCTTGGCTGCGGGAAGACACCCCAGTGCTTTACACCATTTGGGGAGCGGAAATGGCAAACCCAGGACTTAGGCTGTTTGGCTGCCTTGGCTTAGCCTTCTCTGGTTGTTGAACCTCACTGTGCTCTCCCAGCAAATCCAGGTGGCATGCTAATCCCCCTGGGAGTCCCAGGAACTGCAGAAGTGACTCCGTCTGTGTAGCCATCTGGCATCGTCAGGTGCCTCACAGAAACGGGAGGCAGGTCTCTTAAGTGGCAACCTTCAGAGTTGAAATCAAGAAACTGCTGGGCTAGCTACATTGCCGAGAAGTGTGGGATGTAGCCTCGCTCAGCTCTTTAGTGAGAGAGAATGGTGCAGTCACTGATGATCTAAACACTATTATTGCTTGTGCTTGGTGCAGAGGCCGTAACCTGAGGTGCACTGCAGGGTGATGTGTTCCTGGGCTGTGAGCTGTCAGAAGACAGCTGTCAGCTGTCAGAGTTGTGGTCCTCCAGCTGGCTCTGCCGTTGGAGCGGTCTCTGGTTCAGACAGCGCTGAGGAACCCCTGTTTTCTGTGCTGTGTTGGTGAAGGAAGACGTCTCTAAGAAGGAGGAAGTTTTAACCGCTGCACAAGTTTTCATAGAAGCCTGAGCCTTCTCAAGAAGGCCTGGTCAGTGCTGTCAGTTCTGCCACCTTGTGCAGCCACCCTGTGACACAGCACTCCTTCCACATCTGTGTTCTTGAACAGGGAAGGGCCTGTACTGAATGCACACACCAGCTATTGTATGAGCAGATCCCTTACTCTTGGGGCTGGTTGGTGATGTTGCCAAAGGGCTGCCAGGCTGTCTTCCCGACCTGCAGAGCATCCAGTCTCATAGTTCCCATGCCAAGGACTGGCACCGTGCTGGGGATGGATGCCAGGGAAAAAGGCAGGGAATGTAGGGAAAGGCGGTCTGATGGGGAGCCTGAAGGCACGTGGCAGAAAGAGGCAAGAGTTTACGTGTTTTCACTGATGGGTTTCCTCTAGAAGAAGGAATCTTTCTGGATTGCATTTCCTTTCTTCTTGCAAACACGATCCACCCTGTTCAAACAGAGGGCATTTCTGCAGCGAGTATTTGCAGAGGGAGAGGTGTGCAGGGGAAAATAGAATCCTTGTGCAGGAGGAGACCGTTCTTCTAGAGAAACAGTTGTCCGGTCTCCTGGCCCGTGCACATTTTATCTGTAATATCCCCAGAAGTTCCCTTCAGATAGCACATAACAATGCTCTTTGGAGAAATGCTCATGCCCTGTCAACATGCCTGGTTTGGGAGAAAGCTCCTGCTCTTCTGTGGGTTGTCGAGTTAAGGAGGTGGGACAGAGGGGAGGAAAAACCTCACAGAAGAGCTATTTCCCAGGCCTGACTGGATTCTCTAGCTCTGCTCTTCCGTTAGAGTACCTCCTGTGATGGTGTCCGTTGCCCTTCCTTACGCAGGATGCTACCAACTGAAAAAGCAGTTCTCCTGGTGGCGTGCATAAAACGTGTTTCTTGCAAGGACAAACCTTGACTTGCTGATGCTGCTGCCATGTGCCATTTCCAAAGACCAGAATGTGTTCGGTATGCTGCTGCAAAAGGATTTACAGGCGGCTGTTTCTTGCACGTTTGTGCGGGTAGGGAGGGCCAGAGTTACCAAGGGCTGTAATTGAAAGTGCCAGTGTGTGCTGGCAGGAGGGACTCTCTGCTGTTTTTCCCTGCTGATTCCTCACACGATTGGGCATGTATGAATCCAAATAATCGTATTGGCCCAGCCAGGGATGTTTTCAAGTGCTGACAGAGAGCATCCCCAAACATTAAGTCCTACATCTGCTTCTGATTCCTAGAGGAGATGTATTTTCTGACATTTTGTTGCTTCTCAGAGTTGTACAGCATAGGACTGATACTGTAACCTTTTATCTTCTTCTGAATGTCCTCTGTAAGTGCAGATGGTTTTCCAGGGTGTTTGGCTGAAGTGCTGTTTGAGGAACAGAGGGATAGCAGGGCATAGCTCTGCTGCGTGCACTGGAAATTTCTTGGTTCCTTATTAACCGTGTTGATCCTTCCTCTTCTTATGTGAACAAGGCTTTCTTTCAGGCCCGCAGAGATGTTTTCATCCCCCAAGCAGTAGGTGCTCGTTTTGTTAGTCCTGACTGTGTGAGCACGGGTGACTCTCCTGGTTTCTTAAAGGCAAGAATGGTAATGAATCTGCCTCGTGGTGGAGGTGTGATTATTGGTGTGAGAAACAATTCTTCTATCCTAATCTTCTCAGATGGAAAGGGAAGGTCACATAGGGTTTTGTTCTCCAGAAGCTGCAAAGACTAAGTCCCTGGGAATTTCCCCCCATAGAATTGCTGCTTTAAGAAACCTCTTTTGTATTTAATCCCCACTTATGTTTCTGGCTTTAGGACGTAAGAAATGCTATTTGAAATCTACTTTCCCTGTTCAACTTCTTCCGGATACCTGTGCCCTCACCTTGGTGCGGCTGTGGGCTCTATGGCATTTCATAATGCCTGCAACCACAGAGCAACCCCATGAATGGCACAGGCCACCATCAAACTTTTTAAGCTCAAATGATCTGCAGTTGGCAGATTGTTGTCTCAGGGTAGGCTCACTATTTGCACCTTGTGAAATTGGTCCTTGACCAAATATATGGTGGAAGAGGAACAGCAGAGCGGTGGGCTTGAATGCATGGAGGCTTCTGAGGGAGTTCAACCTGCATATGAGGGCCTGCATTCCAAATGCTGTGTTTTGCTACTGGCTGCACAAGCAGGAACAGTGACTTGTAAATGAAGCCAAAGTAGGCATTTTGTTGGGATTGTTTTGTTTGGGTTTTTTTTTCTTGCTTGGGGGGTTTTTTGGTTTGTTGGGGGGGTTTTGTTTGTTTGTGGGTTTTGTGGGGAGTTTTTGTTTGGTTTTTTGTTCGTTTGTTTTCTATTTTGGCTGAACAGATTTACTAGAATTTACCTATGCTGTGTATTTTTACTTCTCTGAAGAAAATAGATTTACGCTAGCTGTAAGCTGTAAGTATGCTTGTAAGCTTATTTCTGTCTGGATACATCTTCTCCCTATGCTTAGGAAAGGCTTTTTAGGAGTCTCGTCGTCAGAAAAAGCCCTCGGTGTTGGCCCATGAGAGATATCCTCTGGAGTCAGTGGAAAAGGGACACAGGAAAAGATGAAGGGAACCTCAAAACCTCAGCATTCCGAGGGTGACATGGGATTTAGCGTGATGGATGTCTGAGGCCAGAGGGATCGGGTGCATGGATGTGTATTTGCGCATGCTTATAATTAGAGCACACTCTGCAAACGCCTATACCAGTAAGGGTGCAAAGTGACTGAGGGCGACAGTGCCAATAGGTGGGACAGGAGAGCAGCCCTACCAGCTTCTGTGGCGTTCATATCCATTTCTTGCACACACCTCTGCGGGGGCAGACCCGAGCAAGCAAATCCAACTCCTGCCCCTGCAAGCACCCTCATGCTGCTTACGCAGTTGAGGGTCGGGTTTTAGGCAGCTTGACTGAAATGAGGAAGAGCGAGGGAAGACTATTTGGGTAGAGAGCAAGTTCAGTGGGGGGGAATGTAATGAAAACTTCTTCAAACGGGTAAAAGAGCACCACGGGCATGTGGTGTTTCTAGGCTAGAACTGGGCGCATGGCAAGTGTTTTTGTTACGTTTTTTGGCTTTAGCGATGCGATAGCTTCTCTTGGATCCTTGTCTGCTAAACCTACAGAGAAGTCATTTCTGGGTAGCTGTGGAGATGCTTGAGCGTTTGGAGGGTTGTCGTTTGTGTCTTTTTGCATTGTTCTCTCCACCCCGCCTCCTCTACTGCAAGGTCACGGTGAGTCTCAGGATAGAGTAACAGTTCCAGTGGTGGTCAAACTTCTGGCAAAGGTGTACTTGTTATATTGCAGCTCCTTCTACAGGCAAGCTGGTCCACATCGCCTTTCCTTGCTTGTAAGGTACTGGACCAAATACCCACACGGAATTTGAATTAGCGCCCTTCCTTGTGTGTGCTCTTTTGTACTTTGATGCCTTCTGTCTGAGTGGATTATTTTGACCCCAGCTTGTTCAGGTGGGAAAGAATTGGAACTGTGTAGCAAATAATGAAAATAAAACTACTTATGACTAAATGAAGTTCTTGCACCTTTGTAAATCTTGAAGAAGAATTCTATTGCTGTGTAATGGCTGAATCTGTTAACTTATTAAATCACATGAAAATCAAAACCTGAGTCTGACTTCGTACCTGGTGTAGTGCTGTGAGTTTCCCTCCAACCTGTCCCTGTCTCACCTAAATTCTCCCACTGAAATGATGGCAGACTGTGTATACCCATGCAAAGGTCTGTAACACCCCGAAACACTGAAATGTAAGGGGGTAAACCCAGGTTCCTTTCCTCTGGGTTGGCGCGCAGGAGAAATACCTGCAGCGGAGGAGAAGGTGAGTACGGTATGAGAGGGGTTAGGTGGGGTCCTCCCAAAAAGGGGAGGTTACAGACCAAAAATGCTTGGAAGTTTAGGGGGAGGTGTGTTTGTGCAAAAAATATAAAAACCTGTAGCTTTTCTTATCTTTATATATATATAAATAATTTTAAAATTAATAACAAAGTTGATTTCAAAATACAACCCCATATCCTCTGTATTCTATACAGCCTCTTGGAGGATAAGAAATTCTAAATATAGATATATAGGGGTATAAAAATGCAAATATAACTTTCGTATGTATAAATTAAACAATAAAGGGCTTGAAAATGGAGGAGATTATAGTATCTATGAAGGCAATAGAAATAGCGTGTTCAGTTTTTTTCTCTCTGTGTAACGCAGGCTGTGTGTGTGTCTGGTACTTAAATCGCTGCTGCCACCTGGTGACGAGAAGGACGTACTGCAGCCACTCGGTGAGGCTATGACACACTCAAAGTGGCGGCTTGGGCACGGGGGGCGCCGTCCTTCCCAAGATGGGGGTGATCATGCATGCGCCTTGGGGAAGGACAGAACGGCCCATCGGCAGGACCTTTCACAAAGGCGTCTTCCCGCCTGCCTGAGCCCGAGCCCGACTCCGACTCCGCGCCTGCAGCACGGTCCTGCGCGGCGCTTTGCGGTGTGGGGACGCGGATGGCGCAAAAAAGCAGTCGGCGTCAGAGTCGGGGTTGGGTTCAGGCAACGGAATAGACGCTTTTCTGAGGGGCGGGACCCTTTTGACGTACCACACAAAAGATGGCGGCTCAGCCGGAAGCGGCTCCTGCCAGATCCCAAGATGGCGAGTGACGTGATGCCACACCGAAGATCAGCGCGATTTTCCGTGGCGTTTCCTGGTTCGGGGACACGAGTGGTGGGTGGCAGGCAGCCGCGGGGACGTTTCTGTCCCGGTCGTGCCGCGCCGCTCCTGACGAGGACCCCGCTACGCCGCGTGGTGCCGGACCGGGCTGCGGGTCACACCCCACCCTGGGCCCGGGGAAATGCATCAAAACTCAAAACGGTCAGAAAAATCACAGTCACTAGAGCTGCCTTTGCCTTCCCCCACTGCCCCGAAGGGCAGCAGGAGCTGTGCAGAGTCGGGAGCAGCCAGCAAGGATACAGCTCCTCTTTCCCAGGAGGTGAGAGGTGGCGGGGGGGGCCGGAGCTGGAGGCAGGGTTTCCCAGACAGGGGGGGCAGGGAGGATTTCAGCTCCTAGCAGCTCTCTGAGTGCTGGATGGACTCTCTGCTGAGCAGGTGGGAGATGCGGGTCGTATTCACGTTCTCAGGAACTGCTGAAATGACAAATCGCAGCAGCCTCGTGTGTCTGTGTGTTGGACCAGTTCTAATGCTGGCAGCCACGTGTGAGCTGAGAAATGAACATCAGGAGCCTGGGAACAAGTCCCGGAATTAAAATGGGACGGACTTTTGCCAAGCATCTGAAAATTGCTTCTGGTTTTGCTTTAGGAATTCAAAACTGAAGCGATTCTCAAGGTGTCGGCATTTCTTTTAGCGTAGTTTTGGTGAGGTGCTGGCTCAGTACCTTTCTTGCAGCTGGTGTAGGCTGAACAGGTTGGCACCTGATTTACCTGTAAGGTCCTGGTTTGTTCACTGCTTCTCACAGCTCGTACAGTAGCTGGAATCCCAGTGGTGTAGTGATGCACTGGAATTTCTGAGTTAATGTTAAGTCTTGCCAGATGATTTTTACGAGGTTAAATTCCAGTGAATCTGTACCAAAAACCGGAAGCCCTGAAGCACAAGAAGCTGTGCTGCAGGACCTGATGGTCTTGGTGTGCCCCTGGCTGTACCTGTTCAGGTGTTCCCCTGCTGTGCTGTCGATGCTGCCTGTCAGAGCAGTGGGGATGGGCACATCCAAAGATCTGGAGTTAAACCCCACGGAGGCATTTTGAAGCAGGTGGGTGGGACGAAGGCAGAGCTGCTCAGGGATGGCAGGTAGAAACTGAAGTCCTTACAGGGAAAGCTGTCTAATCATTGCAATCCTCTGCTTTTCCTATGACAGAACCTGTCCTTGGTCATTCCTGCGGTTTGCAGGGAGTAAAAATGCCCTTGGGGATTTGCTGCTGGGACCAGCGATCAATTTTCTGAGGAGAGTCCTTGAAGCAGAGCTGTGAGAAATGAGGATGCTGCAGCCGGAACAATGGGAGTGGAGAGTCCGTAGTGAATGTTGTCTGGTGAGTCTCTTGATATCTCCGATCTAATGCTGTGCTGTCACCAAGTGACCTCATTTTGATTTAAACTGTCCCAGTGTGCTGAAAGTACACATTGAAGTACAAAATGCCTGTGGGAAGCTTCAGGCTCCCAAGGGATTGGTTTAGGGATGTGCAGCTTCTGAAGTGCACAAGTAATTCAGATTGCCACACAAACCTGCTGGGCCGTTGTTCTGGGCCAGGAGTATCGGGAAAGTGGCATCCTCACTGCCAGCTCAATAGTTATTTTCCTTGGAGCTATCGAGATCGGAACAGAATGCGCAAACCACAGAGCAGGATAAATGGCGTAACTGTGTATTTTTTTTCCTGCTCTCTGCACTCTGTCAAGGATGCCCTGAAGTGCTCTGGCTCATGGCAGTATAATCTGTGTGTAACAGCTTCCCGTGCCTATCTGTGCCACATCAGGAACCACCCACTGACACAAATTGGGGTGAGGGCTGCAGGCACCGACAGCATCATTTCTCACTGGCAGGGGGCTGGGGGTTCCCGGAGGGGCTCCAAAACCCCTGGCCTTCCCAGGCAGGATGGCTGGTGTGGAGAACACCGGGTGCAGGGGGGAGCAGCCCAAAGCCAGACTCGGGATCATTTCCCTGCAGTTCAAGGAACTCGTGCCCGAAGCACCTTTAACTCCACTGTGCTTGGCACCTTTTTGTAGGCGTAGGTTTTTATGAACTTGGAAACAGATTTTGGGATCTGCCAGTGAATTCAGTGAATTGTCCCAGCCAGAGACCTTTTTGCTGACCTAAAAGTAGCTTTTGAACCCCAGAGCCACAGGGTTTGTAGTATTTTACAACAGCAGAGTGAGACCCAATGGATTATCCTGTTCAGCGACGCAGCTGCCCACGAGGGCCGAGTCAGCTGGGAGAGCCCTTGCTGTCATGCGTTTTCCTCTCTCAGAGAAGGAGAAACCGCTTGG
>VZTD01001037.1:1420556-1443169 GCA_013397725.1 Rhagologus leucostigma | reverse complement strand
ATTATTATTATTATTATATTAGAAAGAAGCATACACCCCATTTATCAGCCTGGAGGAGTCATAGATGAATTCATACTTTAGGGTCAATAGTTGACTATAGTCATCTATAGTTTGGGAGTTTTGTTAGCAGTTTGAATTAATATTTTGTGAAAATTAAAAAAAAAAAAATCTGTCCACAAACCCTCATAAATTTTACATACAAAAGTAAAAGGAATTTTTAAAAAATCCAGTGAATATAAGTCCCTGAGATTTTCACAAACTTAGCATCTGTTCCAATAAAATTTGCTGGTGAACTAATTTCATGCACTAATACAAAATTAATGAAAATGTAAATTTTTGTCAGGCTGGAAACACTACATTAGTGTTCCTGTTTCTAGTGTCCAGTATGTTTTCAGATACACGTAGAGATATGAGGGATTATGGAGAAGGCATAATACTGCTGAGTGTTAAAAAGAGAATGAAAAAAGGGGACACTAAATGTAACTGGTGAAAAAACCTAGTAAATTGAATTATGACTCTTACCTACTAGGGCAGAAATCTTGCTTTTATGCATTCAACAATTTTGTGATGATAACGTGGGGTTTGTGCTCCATGCTAAGTGGACTAACTGAACAATCATGTTCCAATGTATTGCTTTGTTTTGTATGTAAAATCCTCCAGTACAACCTACTTTAAACATGGAACTTTCCTAGCAGTTATCCTCCAACAGTTTAGGAATAGGTGACTAGATTGACATTTTGTTTAATTATCCCTATTAAAATGCAAGCTTGTGGTATATTGTGGTATATTATTGTAATAAATTCTAGCAATAAATGAAATGTGCTAGTGTTCCCACAAAGAAAAGCCTTTCTTTTTGAGTGAAAATTTACATCATAAACATTAAAAACCTACATCATTTGGTCCTGTAATAATAATAATAATAATAATAATAATAACAATAATAACAATAATAATAATAATAATAATAGCAATATAAATTATATGATTATCATCTTCTTATTAAAAATTTTACTTGCTCATACCTGAAAAGGCTATGAATTAGCATAGACTAAAGCGTTATTTGTATCCTTGTTTCCACTGAGCACTATCTTAGAATACAAAGTTAAAGCTCTGTCATTCTCCAAGGTAAGCCACTCCTAGCTGCCAGAAGCAGATTGTTCTACTTTTTTCCATGCATCCTATTGGGCTTCTATCTGATCTGAAGTTTGCCAACACGGAATGCGTTTTGCAACATGCTTATAGTAGCCTTTTCCAAACACCTTAAAAACTGCAAGAGACTCATCAGCTCCTGTATCCATTTTAACATCTCAGTCCAGTATTTTGCTTGGTTTTGCATGTGATTTGTTATAGGTAAAGTACTGCAAGATGAAATCTAGAAGCATAATTTGTGAAAGTTCTTAAGTGCTATTTCGAAATGAATCTCTTAAAACTGAAATTATTCCTGAGGATTTGCTTTCTAAAATTATTTTTTACAAAGGGCTGTGTCTAAAATTATGAATTTCTCGTGGACGTAACTCTTTTACTTTGACCCGAAGTATCTTTGTTCTGCAAGAGTGCACCTGGAATTTCTTTTCAAATAGTGCTGTACAAAGCGTGATTGCTTCTCCCTTTTATCCAACAGCCCCACAGGTGTCCAAGACACTCCTCTAAATGGAGCTGAATCAAGTTCTGGCCCTTCCCTGGCAAGGAGTGCCTGAGGATATCTCTTTTGCCTACTCTTATCAGTGAGTTCATAAGGGTGTTCTTCTGATGTCCTGGTTTTAAAGTTGTTCCACTTTGCATAGAGTAATTAAGGATTCACAGGGCTTGAGCAAGCAAGGGGGAGCAACTGTATGGCACTACAGGTATGATTAGTGTGCTTAGAAAGGTGAAACTATACTTTCTCCTCCAAATAAAAGTTCAAATAAATGTGGTTAGATCTTTTGGAGATTTTTGATCTTCAGGTTCCGTAATAAATTACACGCTCCCAAAAGCTTTAGTCTTTGTGTAATATCTATTGCTTTAGATTAAAAGAACAAAAAAGGCAGGATTTAAGGTATCAACATTAGGTAGGTAAACATACAAACTGATGGACTTAAGAGGGTTTCTAATGCATGTTTTCACTTGTACTTCAGAAAATGCACAGATTTAGCAAAAAAATTACCTTGCCTGCATTTCAGTGCATAACTTCTCTTGCCAGTCATCCGTGTTGGTTGGATTGGGGTCATAAGTTTTAGACTGAAAATCTTGATATCATGCACTTTTAGTAACCCAGAGAAATCCTCATTCTCTGCACACTTTCTTTAACTTACATTGATTTTAAAACTAAATTAGATATGACCCCTTCCCTGACACCTGGGCACA
This sequence comes from Rhagologus leucostigma, assembly GCA_013397725.1. NCBI lineage: Eukaryota > Metazoa > Chordata > Aves > Passeriformes > Rhagologus > Rhagologus leucostigma. Next base: position 1,440,826 of record VZTD01001037.1, on the reverse strand, counting down.
CAAAATCTCACTATCTGTTTCCTTCTACTTGTCAGGCAACTTCGGTATTCTTTTTAAGCAGCTTCTCATCCTTCTTACCCTATCCCATCCCATCTCATTGTGTCCTGTCTCATCCCATAAGTTTTTGTCAAAGAAACACAAAAGCATCTATCACTTTTACTCAATTTTCAAAATACATTCCATGTTCGCTAATTAATATTTTTCTACAGTCTCTAATTTGGATGGATGCATACTGGGAGCCTTTTCAGCAAAGGTGAATATACCCAGGTATTTCATGATATAGTCTAAACCAGAAAATTTTTGGGCAAATTCCCAAACTCTTTCATTTTCCTCAATCTTAATTCCAGTACAGGCAGTTGTAAATCCTACTTTCCCTAGTGCAGATGAGTGATGCTTTTAGGATTAAAAACTCTTTATGAGTAAATAAGCAAATTTCTTTTTAAAAGAATCTCTCTTTGTTTTGTCCTGCTAATTAGCATTCACATTTTAAAATGTAATAATTTAGAAGAATGTCCTGTCACAGATACAAGAGGTGGACATATCTTTTAAAATAAACGCTTAAGTTTTTATATAGCCTGCATGAAAACTGCAGTAAAGTAAAAAGTTTTCCTTATAGCATACTCTTTTTGCTTGAGTATACTTTTTTGTATCCTTTATTTTGAGGGATCAGCAAAATTAAAGTGTTGCTAAAACAAATCAGCATACTTCTACATCTCTATTTCTATATCTTTTCAACTTTCAAGATGAGGCCTAGGGAGGTTGGTAGTGTCACTGTGCTATCTCCTTTGCAAAATCTGTATGGTGATATATGACATGCAAGGAAGTAGGCAGCCAAAGATACAGAAAAAGATTGGGAAATTACTTTCTATGTTGAACTACGCTATGCAGTGAACACTGATTTTCTCTTATATCCTGCAGCTATCTTGTCATAATAATTTTTTTTTGTAAGTCCTTTCCTTTTGTTTCTAGATTTTTGAAGACTTAGCAGCCTGCCTGAAAGAAATAAACGGAAAGTCTGAAAATTTTTCGGTACAGTATGAATACCGATTAATTTTCTGATGTATTTTTAGTCATGTTCCATTAAATATGTAAAATGATGAGTCGCTAGTATTGGTGAGAGTGGGAAGTGGAATATAATTAATAGATGAAAGAATGCCCCTTCAAAATGTAGCTGCTATAAGTACACTTCGCTGATCATGAAATTTCTAATTCCAGCCCTCATATCTATATTTTAGATTGACTATGCCCTGGGGCCTCAGAAGTGAGCTCCATTTACTGAAAAGTCATGGGAAGTCATGTTTATTGTCTCAGCAGGTAGCTACACTTTAGACTTAATACTGAAAAACAAGAGAAAACGGGGGCCGGTTTATGTTATTTGGTGCACGCTGAAGCTTCCTGACTGATGTGCATGGCAGAAAATAAAAAAGAAAAAAAAAAAGATAAAAGAAAAAATAATAGCACATGCATCAGGTTCTATCAAGCTTTAAATATCTCTGTTTTAAATGTGTCAACCTAAGTTCTTCAGTGTTCACAAATACATTTGCAAGTGAGAACAGTGTAAGCAATTTCTTCTGTGGAAGGAAATGTGACCAATTTAACACACAAGAAACTGAGCTTTTGTGCAGGCTGTAAGCATTTCAGCAATATCCTTTAGACTCCTATCAGTTTTCTAACCATACAAGCGGAAGGATTTGTGTGTTAAAATTGACTACAGTAATGAAATATTTGTTTATTCAATTTCAGACAGGATACTTATCTCTCCGAGGTTGCAAAGCAAAACATTATGCTAACATATTTCATATATGTAGGCAGCAGCAAGGCAGCCCCAGACAGTCTGCTCTCTTTTTGTCACATAGTGTTCTTAGTGCCTAATAACATTGTGATGAAGGGGCTGTTCTGTATCTGTGTAGCCATGTTTATTGCCATATGGTGGTTCCCAAATTACATTGCACTCCGATGTGTTGGGATCAGCCAGAATGGTCTGGCTGGCTCCCAGCATCGAGCACTTGCTGACAGGGCTGGTGCAACTCATGGCGCAATACAGTTGGTGATACTGCATTTTCATTCAGTTACCTTTCCTGCCAGCTATTATTTTCTACAGTTACAGAGGGACTTCTCTAGTTTACCTTAATTATTAATTATTATATATCCCTAAAACACATCACTCATGCTTCTGCTAATAATACCTTCCCTGGGGTATAATATTAGCCAATTAATTCATTAACTAATTAATCCAAATCCTTGAAGAAGTTCATTTGAGGTGTCCCATTAAGAGTGTCAGTCATATTATTTACTCTAACCCTTTGACTCCCAGGCTTGTTGCTAGTATTTCAGGAAGAAGTAGCATATTTAATTTTTCGAACATGAGCCTTACAATACTGAGTGGGCTGAGCCAGGAAAACCTGCTAAGCTTGGACCAGCACTCCAAATGATGTATGTGTTTGCTATGATTCTTAACCTCCTGACCTAAAATAAACAATGAGGCGCACCACAGTTTTTCTGATGATTTCACAGACTTTACTGAATCTTTTTTGACATAATTAAATTGCTGTATCTTTCTCTAAATAGACATAATCCAATCCTGAGGTGATCTAACAATTTTTGTCAGCCCAGCCAAACAGTCCCATTTGGTCAATATGTTCATATTGAAGAATTTAGTGTGCCATAACCGTATCTAAGCAAGCTCTAATAAATTATCTCATATATTAGAAGTAGTTTTCTCACAAAGTTGAAAGTTTCTTTATAGGCTAACCTCATTTCTTGGAAAATTAATGAGTTTACATTAATCCTTTGATATGTAGGTAGTTAAAGTATAGTGCCATCGGTGATGTTGACATACCCTCTGTTATGGCACATTTCTGTGCTCATAATTAACACTAAATCTATGGGAGTAAGGAATGTCTAAGTCTGTAAAAAGAAGCACTTGCATTTTGGAATTATTTAATTGTACACAGAAAACTGTAATTGCATCTCTTCATATTCTATTATATCCTGTTATCCCACAGTGGATTAGCACTAATATAATTCAAAAAGTGTTTCCAGAACTGAAACATACTAGAAAAGTCAGAAAGCTTATATTAGGTCTTGAATTCACAAGGGAATTTTAGTCTGCTATAATACCTAGCACTTCATAAGCTTTTGTTTCTTAAGACTAGAACTGCAAATCATTTTGTGAAGCAGAAAGATGTTAAGATTTTATAGATGTTAAAAGTTATTTAACACTGTTCGTGAAATATCTTTATGTCTTAACTAGAGCTTTATGAATAACCGATTTTTAGCTGAACATAAAAGTCCGCACAAAAGCATGAGACAATCCTCTCTGCTCTTTGTAGCGTTAAAAATCTGGAAAAAAATGTCACTCTGAACTGGGGATTTCTGTTGGTTTAAGTCAATTTTTTTTTTTCTTAGAAGTGTCTTTTTATTTAAAAAGATATATTTAGCCACATTTCTGGATGAATAATTATAAGAAAAAAATAGGAAAAAATGTGATGGAATTTAATGATTTTTCTTTGCAAAAAGGTTTTCTTACATTTTCAAGCAGGAAAGTATTAGTCAAATGCTATTTAAATTCATTAAAGATTTCTAAGTTCTTCCTGGAATACATGTCCATTCACACAAAACATTCCCGCAATTTCATGTTGTTATAAAATACTTATGATTACAACCAAATCTACTTATTTATTAAGTCCTATTCATGAAATTAAGCCCTTAGCTTTAGAAAGGTTTTCTCTAGATGAAATGCACAACTTCTTTTCAGTAGAATCAACGAAAAACCATGAAAAGTCTGGTTTTGTCTGCAGTGATTACTTTTGAACAATGATGTCATGAACATTACTCTCCAAATCCTTGGCTTTGTCTTTGTATTCTCTAGCTCTGTGCATCCTCTTGAGACTTTGACACAAACACCTGTTTCCATCCTTAGGATCCCTTATAACCTTCATTTGGTCTCTTATATTACATGTAAGTGTTAGAGACAATGGGTATTTTTCTAAAAGATATTTAAAAGGAAGGCTCCCAGCCAGTCGTGATATGATGCAGCTCTGACCATGAGTCAGACTGTTGGGAAAAGAGCTGAGTCCTGGCTTCTCTTTGCTCGGGTAGGGTGTTAAACCTCAGTCTTTGCATGAGTTGTTGTGCCTGTCATGCACATCACTGATCCTAGCCCTGACCTGATGACTTGAACTCCTACCTTCACTCTGAATTCATCTCATCACTGTAGACTTGCCTGGCTCTTAGATGTTGGCTAAACTGGCTTGCTGTCACGGGACTTGCTCTGCTCACCTAATTCAGGGTCCTTGTCCTTTGCGAGCCGTGTCCCTGCTCTGCCATCCTTGCTGCAGCTCCTGGCTCCTGGCCCCCGCTCTGTGACAGAGCACAACCGCACTCCTGTGTGTCCCTGACAGTGGGTCTCACTTCGCAAGACCCTACTTCTGTATTGCTGCTCTGTCTCAATTAACATGACTTTATCAGAAGACATATACTTTGCAGAAATAAGTAGCAATAAAAAAAATTACAAAGAAATTTCTGTTTAGGATTGGAGCAGCAAAAAGAGCTCTAGACAGCTACTTTGGTATGTTCAAATGGCTAACCCTCCTGTGGTCAAGCTGTCCTTCGCAGGAGTGAGAGATGGTTGATGCAAAGAGCCTATAGGTTACAACCCTCACAGATACATGTTGCTAAGGGGAATTGAAATACTGGCAGAAAATTACTTGGCATAATGAAAACATCACTTGATTATCATTCATTCAGTAATATTATTTTCATTACGTAAATGGAGATTTCAAGAGCTTTCATGCCTCAGTCTCTCAGAAAAGAACACTGAAAAGCTGACCCTCAGCATGAATGTGAGCTAATAAAAGCTTTCCCAAATTGGAGGTAGGCAGTGGTGCCTACCAAGGTGATGTTTGTCACTGTTTGAATCGACCTTTCTGTGAAGCTTGAAAACCAATTCACACGTAATTGCAAAGGCTGCCTTTTGGTAATATCCTATTTTATTGACAAAAGGGGATGAGGTCAACTCATTTTCATAACAATCTGCTTGAAGAAATCCTTAAGCACTCTATCATTTATAGTTGTTTTGCAATACAGCCTATAAAAGTATTACTGAGCTTAGAACAGGCAATAAGAAGGAGGAAAATGACAACTTTTGTATTAGTTTTGCTGGGGTTTTTTTAATAACTGTTTTAAGAAGCAGCCTAAAAGCCTACCATTAATGAGCAAAAAAAAGATAAGCAACATAATTTTTTTCTCTGTTCATTAATCTATTCTAGCTTTGAAATATTGCTTCCTTTAAAATCAAATAGTTCTGCTTGAATCCTTTCACAAATGCAACAAATGGAAAAATAAAAAAAAAATACAATGCAAAGGAAGGAAGTGGTTTGCAAAATCTGACACATTTGAAAGGTTCCTTATTTTTGTAGAAATCGCTACAAACGTCAGCAGTGTCTAGTCACAATAGGTGATAAGCGGTTGTCAGGAGACCTGGTTCTGGTTTTGGTTCACTACTTACAATTATGGTTTCAATGAATTTATTCTTTTATCTGATTTTGGATTATCCTAGTTCGAGTCATAGTTTTCACTGATTAGTTATTACTCGTGAATGAATCATTTTCTTGGACAAATTGCTGCTTATCAATTGTTCCTAAAGAGTTCACTACAAGTTATTTGTAATTTTCTCCCTCAGTTGCATGGATGATTACCTATGTCAGATAGCAGTGTTTTTGGTCCTTGCTGGGATGAAACAAGCTTTCTGAACTAATGTGCCTGAAAACAAAACCCCATAGTTTTGATTCCTGTTATTAAGGCTGGTTACAGTAGATTGTTCTTTGAGCATAGGGAATTACGGATAAAGGTAATATAAAGACACATGGTACTGAAGGATATTTGAAATATTTTGGTGACTTCCCTTAGCCTAACAGAGGACATCCTTTTTAATGTATCCCATATTTAGAAAATATCTGATGGAATTCATAAACAGATTTATCAGTGGCTGTATAATAATTCATTCTATTTTCTTCTATCATATTCAAATTCACAGAAAGACTATATCTAATATGAAAGCTGAAGCTAGATGTGTGTTTTCTTCACCTGCTTTATTCTGTAGCTGAACTGAAACACCACACTCTTCAGGAAGCTGTTGTGTTATTTCTCCCTTGTATAAACAGTAGATGACTTTTGTATAGCAGCCGAAGAAGGGCATGGACTGAACATTCTGGTCTTTACTTAGTGCCGTGTCGTCACCAGTTACTCTCTATTCTTAGCAGCATAAATGTGTACAGTGGCCTTTGTCTCTTATCAAATGTGTTAGTGCCAGGTCTGTTCTTTGGGCCTTTAGAGAACATCTCACTGCTCCGTTAAGTATTTCAAGTTAAATAGAACCAAAAGGTCCCCTATTCTGCCTGTACTTAGCTGTGCTTAGGCAATCAGCAGAACTACCAGATGCATCTTTGGTCCTTAGGGTTTTCCAGGATATGGGGCCCTCTTGAAATCTTGTGGTGGAATCACTTCAATCCATGACTTGTGTTTTCCGCTACTGATGTTCATTGTTTATTTTGGCCTCCTTTGCTTAGATAGGAGCCTTTCCCTTTCCTTTCTCTTTCCTCAGTTTTTGAAAGCACAGTACCTATTTTCATATGCTCACTCGCACATTTGTGCCTGCACAAATCTTGTCTACATTTTTAGGTTTTGAATTTTGAGTAAAATCTTACCCTCTTCAGTGCTTGCAAGAACAAGCCCAGCAACTACAAGCAAAATCAACTGTCAAAGTGTTGTTATTTGCAAATATGATTTGCAAGTTTTCTTTTGCTGTATATCCCTGGTCCAGTGTAACTCCCTCAATAAACGGGTCATGAGGACTCCAGGGACAGTGCTGCAGAAAAGGAAACTGGCTCTGTTTCAAAGTTGAAAAGTGCTTTATTTCTGCTGAGGATCTAGGCATTTATTTTTAATTAACAGTTTTGTGATTACTCCTTCAATAATGCTGTTACCAAAAAGAGAGTTATTTCATCAAAACAGTGTTAGCCAATTCAGCTATTTAAAAGATAACCAACACCCCCAAAAATGTTTGTCTTAATTAATTATAAAGGGCAAAACTCAGAAAACAAGTAAATATTAATAAAAGATGGCAGTCTTGAAAAGGGCAGAAGGGACATGAATACATGTATGTACTAATGTATAGAAAGAAGCACTTTGAATAGAACTGTGTGCAGACACAACAGAATATCCATTCTTGCAAATTGTTCTTAGTAAACCTATCTAATCTATTTATTTATCCTCAGATCATGCACATTTAGATCTGAGTTCTGCCAGCTGAGTTAATAATTCTTATCTGAAAATAATTATGTTGGTCCATAAGTTTTCACCACTGTGTTGTTCCACATCATATCAAACTGCGTGACATCTCATCACATTAACGTAAAATGCATTGTGGTGGTGCACAGCATGGTGCAGTAGCAGACTAGAAATGATGCAGCATTCCTAGTGGTAGTGAACGAGGAAGTGTCACTGGTATTTAGAAACTTGTGCCTACTGCAGTTTGATTACTCGCTAGAGGATTTGGGTTTTTCTTCTTTCCTTTATATTTAAAGGGCTTGAACTGGATATTAACTTTTATGACCCAGATTTGCTGCTCTGGAGAAGCACTTTTAGAACCCCAAAAGACTTCAAACCTACCTTTTAGTTACAAAAATGTGTCAGTTCTGAATTTATTGACCATCTGTCAGACTTCACTCACTACGAGCTAGCTGTCATTGTTTGTTATTTGATGCACTTCTATAATGACTCACTGCAGGGAGCTACCAGTATCTCCATCACAGCAATTAATGAGGTCACTGTCTATCTGCAAACATCTCAGCCTTAATTATTCTTAGTTGCTATTAGCTAGTGCACCAGATCAGATGAAAGTAATGTGTCTATATATAATATTTGGCACTATTAATAATATTTACCTGTTGTGGTGATACTTGGCTGATTGTTTCTAATAGTATTTTTCTTTAATTTTTTTTGAGATGTCTCTTAAACTAGCCCCAATCAAAATCAAATTCTCATTAGCAGTAAAAACAACTTCCACAACTGAACTCCAGTACTCTATTCTATTTCTCTGTCTCAAAATATCTACTATATTTCATATGCATATTTGGTATGAATATTTCTTTTGTGCTTATGGTATTTTTCTAGATAAATATAAATTTGAAATTATTTCATTATTATTACTACTGCTACTGTTTTAGTTTTAAGATAGTGGTCCTAGCCACAATTCAGAATGGGCATACAGCAAGGCAGCACAGGGTGGTAGGTTTTCCTGTCTTGAAAAACACTATGAAATTTTCCTAATACTGTTTTTAGAACAGTAGTTCTCCTGGAACTCCATGAATATTTCTACTCCATTGTGGAAAGGATTTACTAGTGTACAAGATAACATAATTCCCATCCTGAGGAGTTTAAAATCAAAAGAGGCAAACTTTGCTGTGTATGGGGCCAAAAAAGAGGATAAAATGTTTCAGCACAGTTAAAGAAGAAGGATTTTCCTGTCATTCAAGTATCATAGTAAGAGAAACATCAGGGCTTATCTCCAGCAAATTACTTCAGACTGTGCAAAATGTCCCTTCTGAATGGATGGATTTATGTTGGGTCCTTTTTTGGAACTAAGACAAAAATGGTCCATATTCAGAAAGGAGAAGCAACGGTATGGATTCCTGGATTTTTCCGTACCTAGTGCACTTTTCCTGTGGTGACACAGCAAAAAGGAGGCTTATCCAACACACAGGAACTGTCAGGTTCAAATCTTTTCTATTCCAAAGTGATTTAACACAAGCTTACGAAAGTAGAATGACAAAAAGGATTTGTAAGGTGTATCAGAACGCCTTTTTGTCACGATAGATTTGTGTAAATTATTGGAAAAAATTGAGTAAAACTGCAAATAATTTTGTCTGCCTTAATTTCCACACTTGCTGGGCTCACACATGATTTGCCAATTTACACTTTTAATTAGATCATTGAGCCTCTAGTCAGTATTCAGAAAATAATTTCTGAGGATGAATGTAGCAACGTTGTGACTCAGAAAATACTACAATGGCATAGATTATGTACATAAAAGGAGGCAATACTAATCTTATAGATGACATGCAGCAATGTTTTAATGTTTTGTGTCAAACTGACAGTTTTTTCATGACTGTGCTGATCACTCATTAGTCAGTGGAAAATGCTACCAAATAGAAGTAAATACATGCAAAATATATGTTTTACCACATTTTTTTTAAGGTCTTGAAAACAAAATTCTTCTTCAACTGTTTCTTTTTATGATGAGCATTATCTTCTGCTCTAATTTATTCTTTTTACCAGAATACCTTGCTCTAACTATTATCCGTTATTAAACTAATTGGCTTTTCTATTAAGATATGGTAATCAAATTCCTTTCTTTTCTAAAGCCCAATCACAGGTCCGCACTAAAACCCAGGCCATTTTGCTGAGGTTATAATTTCTTTTCTCACCACCAGTTCTGTTAATTTGCCCTTTCTGCAGTGAAAAATCTTCACTGCACTGAATAAACTGTTTGCCCAAGGAGCCCAGTGAGGCCTGGAGGGAAATCCCTGGTATGATACAGGATACAGCAAGATTTCTGGGAAGAACTGAAAATAGGAGCAGAGGTGTTTGCCTATAGACAATTCAGAGATAAAGGTGGTGAAAGTTGGGCAAACAGCACACTTCCTCTGATATGTGGTAGGAGCTTAGGGACAGGAAAAGAGTTAGGGGTAGGAAAGCAGCAGAAACCTTCTTCAGGACTTAATCAGAAGAAATGAAGGAGTGAAAGCTAAGACAACAGTCTTAAGTGCTGCCTACTCAGTGCTGAAGAGCCAAGGATGGAGACCCCAAAAGATATGGCAAAGTTTTTCAAGTAACAAGAAACTGAGAGGATACTGGCAGCTAGCAAGCCTGATGAGAGGAGAAGATGATGATTGTGGAAAGCATCTGAGGAACCCTTGCTCAAAAATCTCCAGAGAAAGGCCTGAGAAGTTAGCTTAGTTAATCAAGGATTAACTATGCTGTCTGTGTAACGTTGTACCTGGGACTTCTAAAGTCTGATTCCTCATCTGACAAAAAGTTTTTATGATGATATTTTGAAGGGTATTCAAAATTCTCTATTCTATATGGAGGAAATTCTCCATATAGAAGTTGCTCTAAGGTTGCAAAGAGCAGTTTATTGTCAGGATTCACTATTTTTAGGCAAGTACAGTACTTCTTGGTTGCATCCACACCTTGATGGGAAGAGTAGTCAAGATTTTCCTTTCTTCCTTAGTTTTTGAGATGTAACTTTGGAAAATGGAAAGGAGAGATAAATTGCTTTTCCCTCAAAAACGAAAAAAAGGGAACAGAGAAAACCTGATGGAGATAATGTGTTCTCTCCCTTCTCTTTCTCTGAAATCCTACTTTGGGAGAGATGGATGAATAACTTCCAGAGGAAAAGTTAAAAAAGAAAGAAGTTAAAATGGAGAAATTGAATGTACATAATTAATTGCCTAGGTGGGTAGAGATGACGATTCGAATGGATATGGTGCTTCAGGATTATGATTCATATGGGTAGGCTGGGCAGGATATAATCTTGTAGTTCCTTTGATGGCTTGAGTGATGCTTCACAATATGATGCAATGAAGTGAATATTGTTCAGTGAATATTTAACTCTCCTTAGCATATAAATTTGGGAGAGTGAGCAAGACTGGTTTCCAGATGACTTGAAGGTGGCCCAGGTTTATTTTGAAAAAGCTAGTCAGGGAGAGGTGTACTTAAGAAAAGCCTTAAGAAAAACCTGTTAACTGGGAGGGTGGCAGTACATTTCACTCCACCTTTTTGTACTTAGAAAATCTGCAAACAGCTCTAGCAGACTGTACATTCTCACTTAGCTAAAATAATTTTAGAAGGTAGCATATGTAATACTGAATCAGTCAAACACAAAGGCAAATTCCAGTATCAAGTGCTACTGCTTTTCTTAATTCTTTTTATTTAACAGTCTATTTGCTAGTTAAATGCCATTTATTTAGGTTCATAATACCACAGAATTAGCATTTTTGTTGTAAAGAATAAAATTCTTGCTTCATCAAAAGTTTTACTATGTAGAGCTCTAGGAAAATTGTACAATCTTTTTCTAACATTAGCTATTTTTATTTTCCTTTCAGTTTGGTATTGTTTTCTACCACACAGCTTTGTCTCCTGAAGATTGTCAAATTTGTCAGGATTCCTTATTTGTTGGAAACTTTTCAAGCATAAGGGTTATTGTTTACTAGCAGTTCTAAAAATATATCCCCAGAAGGTATGACTTGTATGATGATAAGAAGGCTGTGAGAAGGGACACAACTGAATAACAGAATACTAAATAAATAAAACTGACTTTTCTTTCATGTGCACAATTCAGCTGGGAGTACTTCCTTTACATGAGTTGTTGAATTTGAGTGGATCCAGTTATTTATTATGACAGGTTGCAATTAGTCAGCATGCTGCTTATGTTTGCTTAAGATTCTTCTGCTTGCTGGAATACCAAAAGATGTTTGAACAAGAGAAAGCCACAGGACCTTTGACTGACCTAACCACTGCTCTGTCTGGAGATATTAGTTGGTTCAATGTTTACATGAACAACAGGTTTCAGGGAATATGCTGTAAAACACAGCATTGTTCTGACTACTGTCTCTTTCACTGCTTTGTTTATGTAATTTATTGAAATCCAATTTTATAAGATTATTTGAGGTGGGATTTTTTTTAAGAATTTTTATGTAGCCTGCAATTTCTAGCACAAGGGGAGCCTGAAATGGAGACCTGTATCTCTACTATTACACAAATATCAACAACATTTAACAGCCTTTTGTCTCTGAGGCATTAAGACTGCAAATTGAGCTGTGTTAATGACTAATTAGTGTTTTCAGCATCTTCCCTGTGCATGAGTCAAGAAAAAGGTATTTTTCTTGACTTTTAAAAATTTATCCCCCCTAAATATGAATATTTTCTTAAATTGAATATCTTTATATTCTTAACAGGAAAATGTAAAATTTTATTTTAAAATTTGAGAACAGATCATATTTAACTTGAGAAATTTCCAGCTATGGGAAGTTGTGATTTCTTTTCTCTGTATTGTGGAAACTCTGCTGTTATGACAAATGATGTCAATGTAAAGCCTAAAACGAAGAAAAGAGGATAACCATTTTATATGACATTGTCCATAGATGGAAACAGAAGGAGACATTGCATTACCTATATCTAGTCATTACAGGATCCATGCAGATTTAAACACGTAGTTTTTCAAGTGAATGTTCTGGATTCCAGCAGACTAGCTTTTGAGGTTTGTAGCAAGTAGAAAAAAGTGAAAGAAAAGTTTGATTCAATTTGGTGAAGAAAATATAAAAGCAGAAAGCGGTCTGGAGGCTATAATGAAGCCATCTGAATTGTTTGGAAGAGACAGGTGATAACTTCCAGAGTAAAAAAATCCCCGTCCCACCATGGGTATTTTTACATGCTTGAATTTTTAAAAAATCATTTCAGTCCACTGTCTTGACCATAATATGAACGTTTTTTCCCCCAGATTTGAATCATATTAACGAACTTAGAATTAACAAAATACAGAATGCTCCCAATAGTATTTTTTAATTATTAAAACAATAGGGTTATTATGAAGAGAAAGAACCCTTTTTCTTCCTCGGATTCATTGCAAATTTCTACCTCAATCCTGCCTGCTCTGGAAATTTGTTCTCAAAGCTTTGTTGCTCATCTTAACAGCTATGGACCCCATATAGTCACCCAGAGTTTTTAATGATCAAATTTAGATTAATTTTTTCTCAAAAGTAAAGAGGCACCTAGGAAAAGTATGGAGTTTATTTAAGCAGATGGATAGCTCTTACTGACAAATCAGAAATCTTCTGGAGGACAACAATATTTTTAATGAGGTTTCCAGAGAAAGAATATACAGCTTTTGCTTTCCTGTATTCCAGTTAAACTTAAGTCATTCATGTACTGCAAACAAATGGATAACAAAATATTTTTACGTTTAAACACTAATTTTTACTTAAATCTCGAACTCCTTACAGGAAAAAATGGAAGTCTCTCCAGACTGCAGGTCTGCTGTCATTTTAAAAGAACAACATATATTTTGCCAATTATTTCCTATATGCCTTTTTAAATCTTGTATAAAGTCTGCATTTTCCTATCTTCCTAAGAGTTTTCTATCATTGTTCCTCAAATAAATACATATGATAGTTAAAATTATTTTTTAAAAACATTCGGTGCTCCATCAAATATCAGTGGTCAAAGTCTCCTCAATTTCAGTGTATGGGGGTTCAAAAAAACTTCAATATAAATGTGAACCTCTGCTTTTATTTTTTTTAATTATATAATTTTTTATTTTTCCTGAGTTCCACAGGTTCTTATGTTCTTGCTCTGGGGAGACTATCAATTATTAGAGTTTAAATTAATAATATAATTCTGATGTGTTTGTCTGTAACACAGCTTCAAGGAGAATGTGAGATAATACATCTGGTATGGCTCTCATCCTATCGGGATGATCAAGACACTTCATATAGATCCTAGTTACATCCAGTTTGAAGTGCTTAATGCTGAGCAGGATGATAAAGCTGAATTTTTCCACCTACTACAGTGTTCCATCTACTAAACTATAACAGTATTTGTAGATACAACTCGTTCTTTCTCTCTAAATAACATTGGCAACATTTCATGAGCTGTCTGTTTCTCCAAATATTTGTGTGTTATGAGAATACAGATTGGGTTTGTTCTCTATTAGGAATGAAGCATTTGTAATGGGACTGAAGGGCAGAAAGGGACAGTTCTGAGATGAGCAGAAGCAAAACCAGTAGTTTAGATAGCTTTTCATTCAAACTGAAGTGCATTTAATTTAATATTCTGCAGTAGCAGAACAGGGGTGTTAGATCGAAGTCTTATCTTTACCACAGTCTTGCTTATGTTCCACCTTGTGATATTCTCTCCTCTTTTCCTATGCTTCCAAATCCATTGAGATAATAGTGATTTACTGCTGCTCTGACTCATAAAGATGCACTAAGAGTCTAATCCAGGAAGTCAGTAGGATTTTTGCCACAATGAATCAGTATAACCCATGTTGCATAAAATGAACAAATATAAAGTGCATTTCAGGACATGATAAGGCCTTGTACTGTCTCCTGTGATGGTGCATGGAATTCCTCTGAAGAAAGCAACTAGAGTCTTGTTTTTACACTATGAGGCAGAAACATTTCACCTGGAAAGTGTAATTTCTCCTTCAATTTCTATTGTTGAGTTTCCATATCTATTGATCTCTGTGAGGTCAGTATAAGCCACATCACTGCCAGAGTTATTCTTTTTGAAGTCATACCAGCTAAGCCTGTGAATGTCTGCCTTTTGAATGTCTGTCTTTAAGAACTATTAAATCCCACACAGATTGCAGAATTTTAGATTGCTCATTTCTCAGGTGTATCATCATATATAAACTGCACCCCAAAAGACATACAGAAAGGAAAAAGGAAGAGACAACTCAGTACAATATAAGGACAGATAATCAGTCAGAACTTGCAAAATCAGGAGCAGACGTAGCCCAATTAAATTCAACAGTTTCACAGGTGTTCATAGGAATGACTTAAACATAAAACACACTTCTCTTCAGTGCTCCTTAATTTTTTTTCCTAAAGCTCTTTAAATTTTATATACTTCACCAAACTAAACCAGAAAATGTATACAGAAAAGGCAATTGGAGCTTAGTCGGATATAATTGACATAAAATTCAACATGCTGTTTGATTTTGGAATCATGGTGAGCCATAGTTATTGAAGGGATGAGGGTTAAGCGACATCACATAATCATTTGGTTTTGAACTCCTGGCAAAAGATGTCCGCAATTAAAATTGGTATATGCAAGATCTGAAGGTTGCTAGAAAATGCTGGAACTCTAGCCCTAATGGGCTTCAACGTGTATAATTCTTTCTCAGCAGCATGTGCTGGAATTTGTCATTGTCTCCCTACCTGAACATTCTGCTATCAGCCAGAAACACAGCATATATGCCATTCATTCTTTTCAAGCTGGTGCTTTCTTGACTGCAGTTTTAGGAGTTTATTGAAGGGAATGGACAGAGTGATAATGCACACATTTTTTATGCATATCTGTTGTTATGGTATTAGCATTAATCCTTTGACTTCCTATCATATTTCAGAATGAAAAGGTTTTCTTCTGCTCAGGTGCTGTAACATCTGGAAGACAGAATCCATCTAGTTTTTGTATTTTATATAATATTGGGATTAATTTTTTTCCCTGGAAATTATATAACCCATATTCTTCTGCAGAATAACTCCTTAGATGTTGTGTACTTTCTTGGTAAGTTAGACCTTACTAAAGTCCTTCCTTGCATTCAGGGGGAGCTGTACCTGCAAGTTAAAAGAACAGACTGGGAAGTATGCATGACATTGCCATCTTGAACTACCTTTAAAATGTAAACTTTATATTATTTGACTTTATTTAACCTACTCTTTAGTGCAGCATTTTTTTCTTTTACCAGTGCACAATTTACTTCTTAAGCAAATGAGCTCCACTCGTCAGAATTTGTCAAAATCTTCAGGAGAATTTGGTGGCTTGACCTTGGCCAGCAGCCAGACACCTGCCCAGTTGCCTTTTCACTCCCCTTCTTCAATAAGCCAGGGGAGAAAATAGGATGAAAGACCTCATAGGTGTGGTGTGGACTCCTCCATGGGCTGCAGGTAGATATCTGTTCACCTATGGACCTCCATGGGCTGCAGAGGGACATCTGCTTCACCAAGGTCTGCACCACGGGCTGCAGGGGAATCTCTGCTCTGGTGTCTGGAACACCTTCTCCTTCTTCACCAGCCTGGCTGTCTGCAGGACTGAAGCTCTCGCATATTCTCACATCAAAGTATCACAGGATCAATTAGGTTGGAAAAGACCTCTGAGATCACCAAATCCAACCTGTGACCCAACACCACCCTGTCAACTAGACCATGGCACCATCTGCCATGTTAAGTCTTTTCTTAAACACCTCCACGGACTCCACCACCTCCCTGGGCAGCCCATTCCAATGTCTAATCACACCTTCTGTGAAAAAATTCCTCTTAGTATCCAACCTAAACCTCCCTCGATATAGCTTAAGACTATTTGTCCTGTTACTTGTTGTCTGGGAGAAGAGACTGACCCTCACTATGCTACAACTTCCTTTGAAGTCCCTGAGCCTCCTTCTCTCCCTGCTAAACAACCCCAGCTCCCTCAGCTGTTACTCATAGGACTTACTCTCTAACTTCTCTCTCTCACAGCTGCTGTGCAGCAGTTTTCACCATTTTAGGTTCAAGCCAAGGCTCCAGCCCTTGGCTGTGGGACCCTGATGTGGGTCAGTTGGAGACAGCTGGAACCAGCTATGCCCAGCATGTGACAGCCCAAACTGCATCTCACAGAGGTCCCAGCAGTTCTCCCCACCCCTGCAGTATTCACATCCTCCATTGCATCCATGATTGTATCCCTCATTAGCATTTTTATCCCTCTTAATTCATCCCTCTTCCAAGGTGAAAAAACCTAATTACCTCATTTTGGCCCAAGAAGAAAGAGGATGATATTGATGATCCTTGTTTCCTTTCACTGTGGGTTTCCCAGGACCCTGCCTTTGCAATGGGAGCTTGGCAGTGTGCATGGAGAGGGTGGCTGAATGAGGGCTGAGGCAGAAACGTTTTCCAAATGACATTCAAGGCACCAAGCTTTCCCATGGGAAGAAGATAAAGTTTCTAGCTTTTTGCTTTGTTCTTGCTTGTAGGCAGCCTTCAGTCCTGTATGTTCTTAGGGCTGATGCTCTCATATATTCTCACTTCACAAAATCATGGAATCAATTAACTTGGAAAAGACCTCTGAGATCACTGGGTTCAACCTATAAAGAGTTGGACTGAATGCAGAGTTAAGAGTTCCACTCTCTGTTTTTCCAAGTAAGGATATTACTTGACATCTCCACGTTAGCTTTCACCATCTGTAGTAAAATAAACTGTAACTTAAATATTAGGATATTATACAAAATAATATTTGATGCTTGAACAATGATTAAAATTTGAGGTTTATGTAGTAATATGTATTTTATCACTCTCTGCTTTGAGGAGTTCATGACAGGTGACTTTAACATTTAACATTTAAACATTTCTGAACCACAGGTGGTTTTTAAGAAAAGTTAAAGGCTACTTCACAGCATGAAACCACTGTGAGTTTCTTATACTTTTTGAAATGTAAAGTAAAACAATTACTCAGTTAAGGAATTAAATTATTTAAGTAGCAAGTCGAATTTGTTACTCTTTCAAGTAATTTTTTAAAATTAATAAAACATTACTTAAGTAAATTTAGTGCTTATATCTCAAATACAATGTAATAAATTTCACATAAATGAATAAGTCATTATTTAATTTAAGTGTTAATGCTAGATCTTCTGAGAATGAGATCATTTTTGCCCTGAGAGTCTGTGGCTCCTTGTGCAGTAGACGAGATTGAGTATAGGATGAAACCAGCCTTATCAGTTGGCTTCCTGAACTAGTCTAGGTGACAAGAGAGCAGGGGCTGGTACCATTAATACCTGTAGGGCTTAGTGAAGAAGAAAGAGTTGATGGAACTGATGGATCTCATCAGTCTGCTTCAGTGTACTTCCTATTTTAGGCACAGCACCATCCTTGCTGGAGTTACACATCTTGCAGAATTTTCTGTGGGCTATGTTGTTTAAAATGAGTTCTGTTAGAACAGTGGTCACACTGCAGAGTAGAAACACGCTGCAGATCACATCAGGAAACCATTATGCTGTTTGACAGGCCCCTGCAATCCATCCACACCCCAACTGAAAATTTGGCAGATCCCAGAAACCTGACCTTGGGCCAACCTGGTAGGTGAGATTCCAGAACTTAAAGGCGACATGCTTCTGAGATTAGCAGCCTCCCTAGTGTGAGCCGTCTGATGCAAGCCTGGTGAGCTCTGCAAGCCAAAAGAGCATTGTGATACATCATGGACTCCAAGGCAGAATTTTGACTACCTGCTTTTTTAAAAATTCCCTTTCATGCAGCTTTTGATACATCGACTTCCACTTCCAAGTAGGTGATTTTCCAAATTGCTTTTCTACCCCATTGTCCCTCTGTGTTCTTCTCCCATAAAGTACTGTTTTGATGCATGGTTACAAATACTTTGTGCTTTCCTCCTACTCTGTAGCCCTAGATGTTTCCTCTGGAAGCCCCAGCTTGAGCTGTCAATCTTGGCTCTTCAGGCATTTCAGAGCAGGCAAGGAGTCTAATCATCATAGGATTTTTTAAATTCAAAGGCTTCTCTACATGGAGACTGAAGAACAACTACCTTAATTCTAAACACTCTTAATCAAAGCGCTGCAATTAATGTAAAAACCTTTCTTTTTTCTTTTTTCCTAGTGCCCAGTGTGTAGTCAGTTAATAGCTGAGTTTTACAGGGGATGCTTAAATTCTATTTAATACAGTAGGTTTTTAAATTACATTAATAAATACTATTTAGTAGGGCATGATGTGCTAATAATTTCTATGAAAAGCAATTGAGAATTTCCAAAAATTGGTAATTAAACTCAACTTAAATTCACTCTGTCTGCTGACATACAAACTGCCTATCACAAACCATAGGCACCTCCACTCTGGTTTTGTGTTCCTGTCTACATTTAATTACATAAATGATTGCATTTTATTTCACCTTTCAAAACTCCATATGTAACAAGGCTACAGTGTATTATGCATGACAAGTGATACAGGGTATTTTCATCTAATCCAACAATACTTGTTCATAATTACTTTTTAATCGTGTAAATGACTTAATAGTATTAGATGACAGCAACTTTATATCCTCCTGCTGAAAAATACATTATGGGTAAGAAACTATTCAAGTGAGAACTTGAGGAGCTCTTGACTCCTGCTTCTCCTAGGGCTGGGAGTTTTGCAGTTCTGGTAAAGGAGTAGTGTCAAAGCTCATCAGTTCCTTGGAGAAAGAAAGCCAGAAGGAAATTAAATTATTTATCTGTGGCTAGTACACTAGGTCTAACAAAACCTTTCAGCTGTGCTACTTGCTCATTTCCATCTATCTCTAAGTGAGCAGAATCATGACTGACTCTCACCTTCAGGTGGTTAATTGGCAGAGTTTGGTGAGCTAGCCAGCAGTCTTTCCTTTATACGGATTTTTTATTAGGACTGGGCAGTCTACTAAATCTGGAATATTTACCAAAACTCTTTTATTTCACCTTTCACCACCAAAATAGTCACATTTCCATTGGAAGCTTTAACTCGGGGCTTCTTCAGAGACCTCAGGCCGTGAATGATCTCTTGCTGCAGGGCAATGTTGCTGTGCAGTGTGCCCTACAGTATAGAGGCTGCAGAACCTGGGGAGCTACAGATTGACACATCTCTCTGTATTTTTATTTTCAAGCTCCTTTGATAGAGAACTTCCCTTGACTTTTATGGACTCTTAGGTGCATAAGGAGGCCTTCCTCCAGACCTCAGGAGGAGTTCTATTGTTATATTAGGGAAATGGAATAGCTATTTCATCTTAAAAAGTTTTTTACAGAAATATTATATTTTTCCTTGCATGTGTTTAATAGTGTTTTATCTGTGCAAGATGCTGATGTTTGTAATTAACCTTTCAAATCAGGAAATCCTCTTCCCAATTTTTCAATTTCACCCAGCAAAAATGTTTGGAATTTTTATTGTTTATGATCACAGGGTTGGAGCATCTCTTCTATGAGGACAGGCTGGGAGAACTGGGGTTGTTCAGCCCTGAAGAAAGAAGGTTCCCAGGAGACCTTGCAGCACCTTCCAATACCTAAAGAGTTTACAAGAGAGCTGGGGAAGGACTTTTGACAAGGGCACTGTGGTGGTTTGAACCTGAACTTGATAGACAGCCATTTAGACCAATAGCGCTTCTTGAAATTTACATATTTAAACCCGGGGGAGACGCAGGAGCTCTCTCTTACTTCCGGCCTTGGGACAGGTAGCAGGGCTGCCCGCTCGGCCCGGCGGGGGCTGGGCCAGGCCTGGCTGGGCCTGACTGCGGAGGCTCAGTGGGGGCCAGGGTCCGGCCCTGCTCCGTCTTGGCCTGGTGGGGGCTGGGCCACAGCCTGTATCTCCGTGCGGGGCAACATGAACTTTTCCCCGGTGTGGCAAAACGAACTGAAACTTTACACCAGAGACCAACTCTGGCCACTGCCCAGCAGAGATCATGTGACCAACCAGCTGCAATGCCCAGACCCGGGTAAGAGCAACCCC